>VVHJ01023835.1:1364-15500 GCA_015107715.1 Tylochromis polylepis
TTGTTAATTTTTTTTTTTAAATTTTTTTTTGGGTTTTTTTTTTTTTTTTTTTTTTTTTTTTTTTTTTAAATGCAGAGCAAATGTGCACTACTTGGCTCTGTCTAGTATACATATTAGGCATACAAAGTCTGAGATGCAGGCTTTGTATGCAGACTTTTTGTATACTAATTAAGTTTATTTACTTGCAGCTTATTTACTAAAATAAGCTGCAAGAACTGTTTGAGAGATGCTGCATTTAGCTTTCTTTCATACTGAGAATGTCAAATTGTTTTTATGGGCAAAAATCACCCATCTGAACTTAATATAATTGAAGGATTTAATTTTCTTTCATTTCAATTTGAATAATTTCTGCATGATTGTGTGTTAAAACTGAACCAATTATAGTGTTAGATTTTCTTCATATTTCTCATATATTTGGATGGTTAGACTTATGACTTCATACTGACTGGAGTTGAATTGATCTGAACTTACTTGTATTGGCATACTAGGTTTTTGCATAATTAGGCATAACATTAATTTCAATACTACTTGATGTTCAGATTTTTTTTTTTCTTTAAAATAGACCTCAAGTGTATGCACAGTTGCTTTTGTAGATATTTGAGACTGAGAGTCATGTTGTTGGAAATCACAATAAAGCTGGAATAATTTTATTATCATCACTCTTATTTCTCTCCTACAGATTCTGTTCATGAACAAAACTGACCTTTTCCGGGAAAAGATCCTAAAATCTGGAAGGCACTTGAGACTTTACCATTCTAGCTATAAAGGTACATTACAGATATATTAAAGAACTACTTAACAATTCCAAGAGAATTAATGAAATGCAACACAACGCACTCACACTGTCAACCGCTAATATTCAGCTCCTTGTTAATGCAAATATCTAACCATCCAATCACATGGTAGCATTTATATTGCATTTAGCATGTATGCATGATTAAGACTTCGTGCTGAAGTTCAAACAGAGCATCTGAATTGGGAAGAAAGTTGATTTGAAGTGACTGAGTATTTCAGAAACTGCTGATCTTCTGAGATTTTCACACACAACCATTTTTAAGCTTTAGACAAAATAGTCTGGAAAAGAGAAATTATCCAGTAAGCGGCAGTTCTCTGGGTAATGTCAGAGGAGAATGGGCAGACTGCTTCAAACTTCTAGGAAGGGAAAGTACCTCAAATAACAATTATTTAACCAAGATGTGCAGAGGAGCATCTCACAACATGTTTACACATGGGGTCATCAAAATTGGACAATTGAAGGTTGGAAACGATGTCTGATCAGAGTCTCAAATTCTGCTGCAACATTCAGATGGTAGGGCCAGAATCTGGCATAAAAACAAAAGCTTTTCATGTTCAGGTTGGTATAATGGTGGGGGGAATATTTTCTTGGCACACTTTGGCCCCTTAGTACTAATTGAGTATTGTTTAAATGCCACAGCCTACCTGGGTATTGTCACTAAATGTCCAGAGTGTGTCTATCCTCTGATGGCAGTTTCCAGCAGGATAATATGTCAAACTGGTTTCTTGAACATGACACTGAGTTCGCTGTACTCAAATGACTTCCACAGAAACCAGGTCTCAATCACACAAAGCACCTTTGGGACGAGGTGAACAGGAGATTAACATCATGGATGTGTAGCCAACAAATTTACAGCAACTGTGTGATGCTGTCATGTCGATATTTAAAAATCTCTAAGGAATATTCCCAGTACCTTGTTGTATCTGTGCCACAAATAGTTAAGCAGTTCTGAGGGGATCAGATAATTATTATTAGTATTATTTAGAATTCTTCTTTCTGGATAGACCATGGCCACATTTCAGGCTCATTTAAAGGAAGCGCTTAGTGCATTTGGGATTGTGAAGAAAAACAAAGACACACCTTGTTTGAAATGTACTGATTAACTTTGCCCTGTTAATTATTATCCCCCCACCCCACCCCCACTGCCATCTAGGTGCTGATGGTGATGTGGATGCTGCAGCCCACCATATCACTGCAATGTTCTCAGCATGTAACAGCAGCCCTGACAGGCCTGTGTACCACCACTTCACCACTGCTATAGACACCGCAAGCATACAGGTCGCGTTTCATGTGGTCGTCGATCAGGTTATGAGGGGGAATCTAGAAGCTGTTCGGCTTGTTTAAGTCTTCTGGAGACTTTTATATTGTTTTAAGTCATTCATTGCTGTGATTTGTTCTCTTGTGTCCTTTTTTCTTTTAGAACTTCAAAATTTGATGAAGTAACACTATTTAATCATCCTCTTTCTATTTTAAATAAACATTTGCTTTTAAGCATGTCTGATCATTTAATAATTTGGCTCTTTTCCTCCAAAACCCAAAATATACATGCAGCAACACTTCCGTTGACTCGTTGACAACAGAAGGTTAACCACCACTTTGGAAATGTTTCGTTTTAAATGTTGACATTCAGTACCACTAATTTGTCATTGTAGTGCTTGAGCTATGGTCTTTCTCCTGTTAGAAAGAAAGTGGCATGCAATTTTGAGTGCAAGTAACAAATCGCACTGTAATACCTCAGTAGACTGAAGGATGAAATACTTTATTCAAGAAAACTCAAACATGAATACATTTCTTTTCCAGCTTAAAAATTTAGAGCAGGTTTATTCTGGTCAAATGGTTCATAAGAGTAGCGTTTCTAGTGCAACACCTAAAATGTCCAGTTTTAAAATGTCACTCCATCAAGAAGTATGCTTGGTCATCTATCCCATCTGTTGGCTTTACTGGTTAGTCTGCTTCACAATCTGAGGAGTCCAGAGAGAGGAAGACATCTGCTTTGCACCGAAATGAAGCCTTGATATCCTGGATGTGTTGACAGCTCTGCAGGTTTGGTGTAATGTCTTTTATACAAACCGGCTGTTTCGAGAGAGAAAAAGATAAATGGTACTCCATGAGAGGGCATCAGAAATCTATAAATTTTAATATTCTGGAAACCAGATTCAGTTGACTTCAGGAGGTGTGTGTGTGTGTGTGTGTGTGTGTGTGTTGTTTTTTTTGTTGTTGTTTTTTTAAACGAAGAGGGATGAGGATATGTTCCTGTATCCAATTTGTAGTTACTGGCCAGTTTACATACTGAGGATTCTGTACATAACATTCACTCAATCTAAATAATAAAACAACTTGGAAAATTGTAGATTACAGACAAGTACAGTTAAGCTTTAAATTTTTATATTGTTATAAAATAAAAAAAATTTTTAACTATCAACTTTATTATTTGTGCTAAAAAATAGTCTAACGGTGCTGAATAGACAGCTCCTTACCGAAGTGACGATAACAGATTATCATAAAAACAAAGGATCGTAAACTTCTGGTATTAACTCTAGAATTTTTTTTTTCACTAGATTTTATTTATTTTTGTCCGTAAGCATGCTATCCTTAGTCGAAAAGGAAAATTAGATTTTTAAAAATTTCTTAAATTGTGGATACTGCGCCTGTGTGCACACATTTGGAAAAAACAAAACAAAAAAAACGACCACTGACCATCGTCTTCAAGATGGAACTGGACGCGGGCATTTCAGAGAACACGTTGTTTGTTGCGGACTCATCAATGCCTGCATGGTGCGGCTCGTCTCTCCTCACGTAAGATGATCTCCGGATACCGGACAGCAAACCGGACGCCCTGCCCACGGAGTAGTAGGTTGGGCCGGCCACCTGCTTGTACCATGCCTGCGTTGGACTGCAGGCGACCAGCACTGAGATGGCTACGATGGGGAGCGCGAGTTTAGAAGACCTCTCCATGACGAGCACTGACGCTTGGATCTGCGCACCTCTACTCTAGAGCAACTAGTCCTCGTGGAAGTGACCGCTCACTGCTTGTATCCTCGTTTTACGAGTCTACTTATAGCGAGCTGTGATTATGCAGCTAGTTTTCGTCACGGAAAGCTGCGCGATCACTGAGATACTATAGGCTAGAGTGCGCTTCTGGATGGGGTGTGTTTGATGCGTGTATTTGGAGGGTGACGCAATTCCTTGGTTTAGTTCTGTAGGCTTTAATTCAAGGGATTAAAAAAATATGGTAAATTAGAGGAATTTTTCAAAAAGGGGGAAAAAAAAAACAAACATTGTCCCATCACTTACACAGGCTGCAAAAAAACTGGGCAATTGACCACGGTAATGTCCAGGTGTATGGCCTTTTATTTCAACTGAACTAAAGTTGATAGGTGTTTATATGTCAGCATGGAAATCCCTCTCATTGTGTTATGGCGATGGAAAGTAGTCACACAAACTGCTGCTGTGCAGAACAAAATACAAAGCCTGTGATTTGCTATGTAGTATCTTTGCATATAAACAATTCATAGGGCAGGGTGTGAGAACTCCTCATCAACTTATCATGGCTAGTGTGATCTTAGACTTTTGGTTGCATTTCAGTTTTTGCAAATATTTAATTGATATACCAGATCATCCAGACTGACTACTGTTGTTTCTTTAATGAAGCCCCTGTGTCACAAGTCACCTATGTTAAAAGCTGAAGCTGAATTATGTGTCTCGTCAAAGGAACTCACAATAAACAACAGATTTATTAAAAAGGCAGCAGAAGCTGCATCAGATGAAAAGAAAGATAATCATTTTGGATTTTCTTAGATATGAGGAATGCACTGACGAGCCCAGCAAGATGAAAAAGGATTCAAAGAAAATGTAAGATGTCTAAAGTGAATAATGAAGAAGAACACTTGAGAATTATGATGGTCATTTTCAAAGTCTCCAGTCGAGAGGCCTGCAGAGATGATTTGCCTACAGGGAACAACAGGTGACAAATTGGTCTTTGCTGGAAAACATCTAGAAAAGAAATGTCCGCCCAGGTTTGAAACATCATTCTTTAAATGGATGAAACCAAGATCATCTTAAGGACAGGACGGGCTTATGAATCAAAGCATACCAAATTATCTGTTAAACATGGTGGATGTGACTAGATGACACAGTTCGAACTGATCGATCATTGTTTTGCTAATTATCATTACAATTTATGTACTTCTATATAAGCTATGCATTATGTGGGTAGAAGTTGTATACTTTATATAACCTATGTGACCTATAAATATATATAACTATCCATGTATTTGACAGTAAGGAAGATGATTATCATGAGAATATGAGGTTAAAAATGATGACGATGACCTGTATAGGGTGTACCCTGCCTCTCGCCCTATAGTGGCTGGGATAGGCGCCAGTCCCCCCGTGACCCTGAATTGGATAAACGGAAGAGAATAGATGGATGGATAATGATTAAATAATGGTTATTATTGTTGTTAATAAATCCTTTTCACATATTTTTCATTCCATTCTCTCTCTGTTTTCCTCAAGCTGGTTACTAACAAAAGTGACACGCATCACTTCCTGTCAAGCATTATGCATCACCTTCCCCATTATCCCCCTGTGCTAATGTATTAACCAATGTGTTTTTATTACTGCAGTATTAAAGGTAAAGCATAAAAAATGTGTGTAATGATCATTTGAAAGAAGATAAATACAAAAGCAGCTTTAAGCAAGGCTACAGGTGGTAAAGATCCACAACGCAGCTGCAAAACAACCCAAAAACATCGGAAGACAAATAGATTGCTCTTAAGTGGCTGAGTCAACCTGATCACAACCCAATAAAGCATGTTTTTCATTTACTGAAGACAGAACAGAAGGCAGAAAGACTCACAAAGGAGCAACAAGTGAATGGAACTGCAGCAAAGACCTGGCAGAGCATCTGAAGAGAGGAAACAGTAGACAGCCTGAGTTTCAGACTTCAGTTGCTGACTTAAAAGGGTATGCATCAAAATGTTGAAAATAATCCTTATGATTATGTTAGCATGTCTAATTAATTTGCTTGTGAAATTGGAGGGATTATGTAAAAAAAAAAAAAAAAAGTGGCTATCTAATAATGTCAACCTCTCAGTCCACAGCTAATGCAACTGTAAGATTTTAATCTTACAATGGTTACATGACGGTGAACGTGGATATGTCCCCACCCCTTCCCCTCCATACTTTATTTTTCATAATCACCCAATCCAAAAAGGCAAATAAATTAAACACATAAACCAAAACAGTGTCTTATTGACAATGACACAATGTGCACATTGTTAAAAAAAAATGATTAAAAAACAAAGCTCCTGAGTGCTACCTCTGCTCTAACTGTGCTTTCACCACAACAAAACAACATCAGACTGTCACGCACATGCACAGGGCATGAGCTTTCTCGGTACTGCTCTTGGTTAAACGGCAAGAGATAAAGTGTTTATTGAAACTGCGGTTTAGATGACCTGATTTTAAGTCTTTTTTTCTTTTCTTTGCAGGAAGCAGTGCTTATAGTATCTAGAGAACAAAAACAGCAAAGAAGAAAAAAAAAGGACATGTTCATTTAGAGAGCAAAACCTCAAATGCAAACTTGCAAATGTCTCTTCTTGTAAGCATTTTAACATCAGGAAGGAGTTTCAAGTATGTACGAAGAACACAGACACCTGACATGGACGTTAATGTTGCTGTTTCTGACAGGTAAACGCAACACTTGTATGTCCTTTAATGTTTTACAAGAATGATAAAATATTACAGGTATTGAGTGAATCTGTCTTTTTTAGGTGTTCTCTGCAATATGTGGAAAGTGAAACATCAGCAGCGTCTTGTTTGTGCAGTCAAAGGCTCCTCAGTTGTTTTTCTTTGTTCATTTCACAATCCTGACAACCAGACAGTGAAGAGGGTCCTGTGGGGTCACGCAAAGCCTGATACTTTTAAGGCTCATTTAATTTCTAGCAGTTTAAGAATTTCCTCCACGAGATTCCAGTATATCGGTGACACATATCACAATTGTTCTTTGAAAATACACCAGGTGGAGCATAGTGATGCAGGGAGATACTTTGTCAGATTTAACAACATGTCTAACAGACCTCATGAAAAAATTGCCCCAGTACTGAAGGTTGTTGGTAAGTTTTTGTTGTTGCTGTTGTTTAAAAAAACAAAAAAAAATTCTATACATTTATAACACGCAATAGATGTTAAAATCAAAGTGTCGCTTTGCTTTTTCAGATTTGGCTATTTCTATGTCAAAACATTCTGTAAAGGAAGCAATACGGGAAGGCGACTCTGTAAATCTCACCTGCATGAACACTTGTGATGGTGGTAAGAGTTCATCTGCGTACACCTGGTTTAAGAATGGAGAGCCCATACACCAAGGAGCAGAGCTTTATTTAAGAAACACGTCCGCCACAAGCTCTGGAAACTACACTTGTTCTCTAAAAACATATTCAGGAGCAACTTCAAGAGTCCTGCGTATAGATGTTGAATGTGAGTACAGAACACAAGATCAGTACTTTAAAGTAAAAATAAATAACTAATAATGTAGAAATAGTAATGAGCTCCTATATTCTGCCTCTGAACGTCTTAAATCTTTGAACTGTTTATAGCATTAAGTAACCTGATAATGGGAAATGTATAAGAATTATTAGTGAGAAGTAGATCAGTGAATTACACTGTTTATACGGTTATACAGTCATTGAGCTATAACGTCACAGAAATGCATGGGGGCTTTTAATGACTATCTAATTGGTATGATATTTCTGCCCAAGCTTCTGGGAATTATTTTAAGAATAACACATAAATAAACTAGCTTTAATGTGCACACTAAAATACATTAATTCTGGTGTAAATATTCTCATGCAATATTTATTTACTCTTAATTAAAAAAGTGTTTTCTTATTATGAACTAAACTGCTATTGTTACCTAAACTTAACAGGTATGGGTCCGGATGTAAACCCCGGTCTCTAGCGTGAGAGCTGTGGGCTTTATATGCCACTATCAGTTCTAGTCACCTACTGCTTACTCATATGGAGTTGAGTAATGTGCAGTTATGTCCAAGGATAATTTTTGGATAATTACACAGTTTTTGTGACTTTGTCTCTGCACACCAGCACAGTGGGTTTTAAATTAAACAGCCAATATCTGATCAAAGTGCAGACTTTCAGCTTTAATTCAAGGCTATAACGAAATGAACTGTTTAGGAATTACAGCCATTTCGTTTTTCTTTTTCACTGCAATGATTTTAAAGTAAATTTCCCCATTTAAAATGATGTTAGTTAGTCTAAATACTCCTGAGCCTCTGTATATATAAGTTTTTATAATGCAGTATTTTAGTTAAACCTCTTGATACTTTGATTAATACATTTATCTCACATGTGAAAGATCCCCAGTTCCAGATCTGGAGGTTAGTGTACTCCTAGTGCTTGGATGAATGGGAAGGTTGCTTCTTATGCAGTCCTTTACATACTTCTCAATTTTCATACTGCAACGATAACGCCCAAATACTAAAATTAATTTTCAGATGGCCCTAGGAACACCACAGTGCTTGTCCAACCACCTTTTGGGGCAGACCCTGGAAGCAACTTTACCCTGATCTGTAGCAGTCATGCAAATCCCCCCGTGGAGAATTATACGTGGTTCAGAATAGCTGCAGGTGATTCTGTAAATGTTGGACATCAGCCAGTGTTCCTCCCTAGTGACAGTGGCCAGTATTTATGCAGTGTCACCAACAAACACGGAAGTCAAAACTCCTCTGTTATCACTTTAAACATTAAAAGTAAGTAGGTTTGAGTGGCTGGTGCTATTGGACTCATATTGTTGATGAATTATCTGAATTATCCATCGATAACCATTAAAAGTTTGCTTGGGTCTGGCATTATTGATTTAAAACAATGCATTTGTTTTACAGAGAACTGGCCAACGTTTCGGGGATACATACTTGTCATTGTAACAGTTGCTGTAGTTCTGATTGTGACCACTTTTATTGCTGTTAGAAGGTAAGTGAGTGTTAATTTTTAAATTTCACTAATTTTGTAACACATCACATAAATGCTGTTTATCTTTCAGACTTAACAAAAAGCAAATGAGGACATCTGTGGAAGGTGGTGAGAAAGATTCACAGGTGCGACTATTACTGCTGACAATCATCAATTAATAACAGAAGTTCACATTTAGAGTTCAATACAAAAGATGAAGATTGTTTTTAATTGTGTGTTGCTTCTTTGGGACTTTATCTAGAAAACAGACCGTGTCAACAGGCTCTCAATGTGTGATGATAACCAATCACAGGAGTGGGATCAGAGTGAGGGAGAAACCACTGAAATCGTCTATGCGGCCGTTTGCTTCCACAACAAAAGAAAGCCAAGTGCGTGAGATATTTCAACAACATTAAAAAAAAAAAAAGAAGAAAATATATATTATTTATTGTACTGGAGGAACATGCTGATAGAATATATCACCTACAGGGAGCAGCAGAAGGACACCCAAAGTGAAGATGTAATTTACAGCACAGTGTACAGGTAAGACTTAGACAGTATAATAATAATAGCAATGATAATAATAATAATAATAATAATAATATGGGAAAGTATGTATCTGTCATGAGCTATGGACACTTTTGTGCTCAATAAATTGAACTTTCATCTGTTATAATGTTACACGCTGTCATTTCTGTATCATTACTTAGACCAGTTTGTGCAGCTTTGAACCACTCGCAGAGCCGACAGGAGGGAGCTGGCCCAATATATGCCTCCCCTAAAAGAAAGCAGCCTCCATATCCTGAAGAGGGAGCCTGTTTATTAAGGGGGTCAAAGATCTAGTGACTTGACACTGGGTGAATTTGTGAGGAGAGGAACAGTGGCCTGCCCACACTCCCATACTGGCCATTCATGTCCCAAGATTTAATGCTGGAGTTTTATATTTTCTGTTTTGTACTCTTAGTTAATATATTTGAGTCTCGGTTTATGTTTAGTGCTCATGGTCCTACAGTTTTGATTTTTGTGTTTTGCATTCCAGTTTGATTTCTTTGTCATTTTGTATTATTTATTATTTTACTACATTGCGAGTACTGTATTTTATTTGTGCATTTTCCCCATTTTTCACTAATGTTAATGCTCTGCATTCTCTTGCGAAGCGTTAGCATTCATTTCTGTGTTAGTCTCGTTTGTTCTTTTTTGTGTTTTACTGGTTTTGCTTCCTATCTGTTCTCACTGTATACCCTGAGTGTTTTCACTCGTTGTGCACTGTGCATCTATATTTAATACCACCTAATCAACCCTCGGTGTGTGTGTATAGTCCTTTGCCGTGTTGTTGGTGTTGTTCAGTTATGTTCCTGATGGTACTCTCTACTGTTCTGGTCGCCTTTGTTGCTTTTGGATTTTGCCATTTGGAGTTCCTTTTTAAACCATTTTGTATTGGATTTATTTCCTCCATTAAAGCTCACTTTCTGTTGAACATTCTGTCTCCTGTTTCCTGCGATTGGGTCTTCAATTACCCACACAACACAATTTTATATTTGAGGTGGCAGGTCACAGGGGAAATGAGAAAATAAGAGAAGAAGATGATAGAAAGAAGAAGAAGGTGTTTACACATTACTGTAATGCACTCCAGTGGATAATAGTAATCAGAGCCAGTACTGTATTGTCAGTATTACATTAGTATGTAATGTATAATGCAAAGAAAAAGAAAACAGGCAAATAAATTAGGAAAGAGCAGTGTGTGAATACTTTTTAAAAAGAACAACAAATTGTTCTTGCTGTCCCTGATTCGACTTAAAGAGACAACAGTGACAAATTCTCAGATGTCCTTAAACTTCAAGAACTCAGCCACTCGCCCCACTATCAGTTACAGAATTTCTCTGCAGTTCATATCAGTTTGTCACAGTGGACATGACCCGTTAGTGCATTCATCCATCAGTGTAATGACCTACTTACAACTTAGACAGGACATGCATTATAAGATAATGTGAATAAAACACTGTAATGACACATTACATACAACAACATCAAAGCTTCTGTTCTTTACCTAGCAATAATGACTGTGTAGTGTGTAGTTTCCTACATTTTCCCCAATTTTGCTGAAAATTCGATTTTCAGATACATTTGTGCTGTGTTATGGTGTGTTGAGCGAGTGCAATAAGCTTAATCAGATTCAAACCTCTGCTGTTTTGTTGTCTTCATTTTTTATAAAGGAGGGAGTGGAGTGTGGGTTCAAATTATAAATTTGCAATGAAATCTGTTCATTGTTATGTGATATGGGTGTTAGCTGTTAATCAGTGGCAGTCAGTAAAATGTCTGGTGACATGCACAAGATTCAAGAGAATGAATCATTACGTTCCAGTAGCATTTGGTTAGAAAAGAAGAGCAGAGAAAAGAAAAAAAAATACCACAGCGCCTCTGATGCTGCTATATAGTTCTGGTTTCATATGCTCTCTTTTAAACCTTACCTAGATCTTATCTGCATCTGTGCTTTGCCTGACCAGATGGCACCTACCATATAGAAAGTAGTGCATAGCAGAGAAAGACGATAAAGGACACAGTCACTGTTTCTCCGTCCATTTGTGATAACTTTGAGTGATTCGAAACTTTATGCTTGCGTAACTTAAAAAAGGTCCAACATGTGGACTGAACACAACAGCCTAAAATGGACACTAATGCTGTTCTTTGGCGGTAAGTACGACATTTATTTCTTATTTTAAGGGAATTTCTAAATGTTTAAGCAATAGAAAGTTAAGATTAATGCTTCTGTTCCAGGTGTTCTTTGCAGTAACTGGAACGTAGACTATCAACAGCCTCATATGTGTGTAGTGAAAGGATCGTCTGTTGTCATTCTTTGTTCATTTTCCTATCCCGACTAACACGTAGTACAGGAAGTCATGTGGGGACAAAATAAAAATATTTATAAAGGTCCGTTCATTTATAACAGTCGCTCAAATAATAGCTCTTCAAGATTTCAGTATGTTGGTAACAAACAGAATGACTGTTCACTACAAATACACCAAGTGGAGCACAGTGATAAAGGAAAATATGCCTTTAGATTTATAACCAACTCCGCAAATGGCCAATGGACTGGTAAAAGTGGGTCAACTCTAAAAATTGTTGGTAAGATTTCATTTTTGTTTTCTTTTTAAAGAATTGTGACTCCCCTTTGCTCTTTAATCTGACAAGGTCGAAACATAAGTTATTCGTTTCTCTCGCAGATTTTAACATTTCCATGACGAAACTCAAAAAAGACAAAACAATCCAGGAAGGCGACTCTGTGAATCTTACTTGCACAGACAGATGTGATGTTGGTAACTTTTCATCTGTCTTCACCTGGTTTAAGAATGGAGAATACCTGCAGGAAGGACGAGTGCTTCAATTAAGAAATGTTTCCTTCACAAACTCTGGAAATTACACTTGTTCTCTAAAAACAGGCACAGGAACAACTTCGGGAGTCCTACATATTGATGTTGAATGTGAGTATTGTATAGCAATGTTTTAAACCTTACATACTGCTTAGGCCAAATTTGACATTTGACCTGAGCAACGATACCAGAGATGTGATTCTTTCAGCCTGAAATTTGATGACGTTTGCAAAAATGACGCAAAATATTACAAAAAAATAAAATATTTTAAAATTGAAAGTTTTTCTACAGTTGAGCCTTGACAGAGTTATGAGAACTGTTACTGTTCACATCACATTTTCCCAGGTTCCCACAGAGACAGGTGCCTGCTGGTCTTTGAATGGTAATGAAAGAATCTTCAAACTGTGAAATAGTAAAATAGCATAGGAGTGGTCAAATATGATGCACATGATAAGAGAATTCAGAGGGTCATAGATGTGTGGTAGATAAAATCTTTGAAATGTACAGAATAAAATGCTTTACGAATGTATGGTTAAAGTTTGAACTGTAGTTAAAAGCACTTTAAATCATTGACTAAATGTTGCAAAATCTAAAAGATACACAGTCCCTGCTCTCTAAAACTTCTATTAAGAATTAATTATTAATTTACTTATGCCAAGCGGCTATTTGCGCATTCAAATAGCTGTACTGTGAAGGCATATGAGCAGTATGTAAGGGTTAAGAATGGAAACGTTGTTAATTGTGACACATGAAATATTTCCTCACAATTTAGATACCAAAACAATGAATCTGATTTATGTAAGATGAATTCACTAATGACTTGAATTTTATTTTAGATGGTCCCAGGAACACATCAGTTTCTGTCACACCATCAACAGAGACCCTGATCTGCCACAGCCATGCAAACCCAGCAGTGGAGAACTATACCTGGTTTAAAATATATAATGATCACATTTTAGCTGCAGGACACCAACGTGAACTGCATTTGAAGAAGGATTTTCAGGTTGATGACCACTATTTCTGCATGGCTACAAACAAATACGGGAGTCACAACTCCTCTACAGTGCTGTTAAAGGGGAAAGGTAAATAGATTTATGTACCAGTGGACCAAAGGTTATTGGTCCAAAAACACTTGTGGCTTGTGTAGACGCAACTTTGCAAAGCTAACCCATATTAGAAGAGGCTGCCGTTTCAAACAAGATGTACTTGTTTAGTCTTTTTCTAATTGTTCTGTTATAAACTTTAACATGCAACATCTATGTTTCCTCAGTATACTGGTCGACAGGCACCAGGGATCAGCTTGTTATCGGTACTTCTATCGCTGCACTCCTCATCGTGATCACTGTTGTTGCCATCAGAAGGTAAGGTGTATTTACACTTGTTATAGCTCACACATACAACAATAAAGTGATGGAAATTTCTTCTTTCAGACTGTGCAGAAAAAGGACGGTGTCGCAAGAAAATGAAAATGAGGTAAACATGCAGATGGCGCTATTTTTAAGCTTACTGGTTGTGTTGTTTTTTTTCTTAGCGCAGAGGTTAGCTCATTATGAGGTTGCCTATTAAACAAGTTAGTTGAAGAAACCCATGTATGGATTCTCTATTATGGACATCAGACACAAGTTATTTTGTGTTGTCTGACTGAGTGCATGCACCAAGCAGGAAACTTACATATGTCTTCTTTGATGTCTTATTAATTATTGTATCCAGAATACGGACTACTGCAACTATCCTGTGGTTGACATGAGCCAGTCACAAGAGGAAGGAGTCATGCACTCAGCGATTATTTCCAGCAGCAAAACAAAAGCACCTGTGTGAGTTATCCCTGCAGCTTCAACATATTATTCAAAGACTAACTTGTGCTGCATTTTTCACTCATCCACTATATCATCAGCAGGGAGCAGAAGATGGACTCTTCTAATGATGATCATTGTACCATTTACAGCACACTGTACAGGTAAAGTTCAACAAGAGCATATTTCATAAATAACAGTTCATATATAT
>VVHJ01023839.1:4429-33012 GCA_015107715.1 Tylochromis polylepis
TCTGCCTGAATAAAGCCAGAAGTGGTGGGAGGAAGCAGTCAAAGGAATGTAAAAAAAAAAAAAAGGGGATGCATAGAATTTGGAAATTAAAATAAAACATTAGTGGGTGAGAAAGCAAGCAAAAGAGAGAGTGAAATGGAGGAGTGTGAGAGTCTGAGGCGGTGTGGGCGAGGGAGTAAGGAGAGCAAGAGTGGCTGGCGTTTATGGATTGCAGATGTGGCGCTATGGGGTTTTGGCAGGGGCCATGCGCGCCTGAATCCTGCACCGGCTGGGTGGCACCGGGGTGAGAGCGAGGTCACTGCACCACAGCACACAGCCCATAAAACACTGACTAGTGGGGGAAAACAGAGAGAGAGAGGATAGGCCTCAAACACGCACTAAGCCGGGACTGCATTGCAGAATGGGTAAGCAGATTACATTTGGGGTTCAATCACACACAAGCGGACCCAAGCAAGAGTCAGGCTACCAGTAAAGTCATATGTTGATAAAGTTTGGAGCCGATGAGCTTATCTCAGATACAAAAGATGAGCTTTCTGTAAACAAACTTTCTCTGCCCCACCCATCAACTATGACAACTCACACCATCTCTTCTGTTGACAGAAAACCTTCCACTTCTGCGCTTAATGCTAAATTTAGTTTATACAGTACAAATGAGCAGCAAGCTAGCCAAGGGTAGACCAAAAGTGTTCAACTAGTTTTTTTTTCTCATAGGCTCATCCTATAAAGTCGGCCATTTCTCGTGCCCTCCTCAGGCCAACCTTACTGGATCTGGTCCAAGCAAAAATGCTCATTAAAAAAATGTGAAACTGTACTTGTTTTATTTTTTATTTTTATTTTTTTGCCAAACTCATTAGAGTTACAGTTCTGAGAATGAACAATATGACTGCAACAATTTTCCTCAAGTAGGCCTATTTAGGTTTTAATGGAGCAGAGAGTGTTGCTGACACACTCTGCACACAAATATATTTGATTAGTAACCTTGGCTTTATCATACATGTACAGTAATTGGCAAGCATCTTTAGATGACCTTTGTCTACATATGGCACTATGTACCCTCTGAACAGCACACAGTACATATGGTTTACTGCAAATTAAACTTTACTTACAGCAAAATTCTAAAAGTGGGATATAAAGCAGTCATTAGCTGCCTTTGTGTGTTTACAGGGGAAAAATGTTCTGCAATCAAGTAGATATTGGCAAAAATTATTTTGGCACAAATTTCTAAGGCACTCCTTAGAAACAATGCAGCCTACGTGCTATGGAGCTTGTTTGCTTGAGTAATAGTTAGATTTCGTATAAAGTTGTCGTTATTATGTTTATTATCACTCACATATCTGAATATTTAAATTTGACCAATTATTTTATTTTGGCTTAAATATTTTCCATCCATCGATTTTCCTAACCCCTTGTCCAAATTGGGCTTGCAGGGAAGCTGAAGCACATCACAGGTGTCATAATTGTCATAAAGTATTAAATAAAATAAAGTGAAGCTCATTCCACCTACCTACCTGTAGGCTGTGAGAATGTGAAATGTAAATGAGTTTTCATGCATGCTTTTGTTAACCAAAAATCATACGATGCAATGGAGATGACTAAAAATTATTTAAAAAAAATATTCCAGTAAAATGTTATTATGTTTTCTAAAAACAAAAAAAGATTATCCTGCTTTTAAGTAATATCAATATTGTGTCAACGCAGAACTGATTACGTTTTTGATGCATTGTAAAACCAAATGACAGCACCAGTATCAAATAAAAAAACAAACTTTAGCAAGTGTTTTGGAAAAATTATGCTTTTTGCAACATTTTCATAAACGTTTGACAAACATCTCATGCGCTCCCCTGTTTTTGTAGGTGCTGCCTGACAATACTTGCATATTAGGTCAGCTCTGTTTTTCTCTTTCTTTTGTGTTATCCTTCCTTCCCTCTGTTGTTCCCCTTTTTCTCCCTCTTAGCCTGGTCCTGACTCCCTGGTTCCTGGGGCCTGGCCAAGGCTCGTGTCCCCGGAGGAGCCAGAGAGGAGATGGAGAGGGGGCAGCAAGGGGGTGCTGAGACCGACTCCAAAACCACAGCTGCAGCAGCAGCCCCTCCTTTCCTTTCCTTTCCTTTCCTTTCCTTTCCTTTCCTCTTGCCTGGCACACTCCCCAGCTCTGCCATTAATCAGAGGGGAAAGGGTATTTTAGTGCATGTGTGTTTGTGTGTGAAAGACAAAGATGCTGACTGTGTGAGTGTCTAACTGAGTGTTTATGTGTATATGTGTGTGTGTTGATAGAGAGCTGGATGGGTCCAGAGTGATGGTATGGAGACCAGGATCTCACAACAAAGCTGGAGAGTTCACCCAGAGAACAAAAGGAGGAGGAAGGGGGTTGACAGACATAAAGCCTGGTGAGCAGATTGGGACTGCCAGCGACGAAAAGGAAGAGGTAGACAGATGATCTGCAGAAGTTTTAAGGATAACAGGATGAGTCCAAAGCATCTAAAGATAGTCCAAACCTAGTTTGTAACAATCTGAAATCCCTCTGATCCAGATTCTTTGGGGCATTTTTTGACAATAGTGCTGCAGCAACACCTGCACACCAATCTATAATAGGCTCACAAGGCCAACAATCCATGACCTCAAATGTTAACAAATGTCATCAATATTCCCTTTAAGGTGCATGCTGCCTCTCTACTTTCCTTCCTTCACCCTCCAGGTGGGAGTGAAATCTTTAAAAAAAAAAAGAAAAGAATAAATTCCAACCTGCTCTGCTTTCACCCCCCAATGGGCCTCCAAGAGTGCTTTTCTGCTGATATCACTGCACAGAGACCTGGCAAGCCAATCTCTCCCCAGCTCTATCATTCCCTTCTCCCTGCTTCCTGCCCTGATGATGTCACACACCATATGGTTTTCGGCAGTATCAAGCCGGAAAAGAGATTTAGTCAGTGGAGGGGAGAAGGAGAAAAAAGGAGGAGGGCTGGAGCTGCGCACAGGTTGGACACAAAAAACAAAAGGTTTGCTCTTCCCCCTGTGTGCACTGTGAGTAGAAGGTAGAGAGAGAAATCGAGAGAGGAGGGGTGGCGGAGTGGGAGGGAGGGAGGGGGAATGTTTGCATTGTGTGAGGCTAATGAGGAGAGACCAGGGAGCAGAGACCATGCATCGGACAGCCATGTGCTGCACAGGCGCCCATTGGATTGGCCTACACACATGTGTGCACACACAGATACACAGATTTTAACATAGTTACTGATACCCACACTGCAGTTCAGGGGGAGGCCAGATATGTATTGCACTACTTACTCAGTTTCAGTATCAGTCGAAAAAATATGTTCCCATTTCAATCTCCCTTTAACACCGGATCACATAACTGCCTGGCAGTCGTACAAGGGCAAAAAATTATGACCTAAATGCAGTTAATTTGCTTTAAAGACCATTTTAGCATCTTTCAGCTCATGATTTTGAATTTTTTTTTCTGCCCACAACTTTACTGTCCTGAAGGCAAATGTTCATTAAAAAAAAAAGAGAAAAAAACCCCAACTGCATGCCTGCCCAGCCTCAAACTGCAGAAAAAGTTGGCAACTATCTGGTGATAATAGAGCATTTAACTGCTAAAGTGCTAGATACATATGCATCTCTGAGGAGGTGGTGGAAACCCAACCGCAGCTAAATGGAGAGTGAGCACTGGATGTATGCCACATCACTGTCAGTATTATGTTTATTTCACATGATTTTTCTTGATTCTTCAAGTGTGAGAAAATGGAAATTTGAATTAGAATTACATAAACAACAGGATAAACTCCCTCAGCTGAGGGAGATTCAGGTTAAAGCTCAAAAGTAGATCTTATATGAACATTTTGAAATTGTGCTTTTACCACTATGGCTGCCCAAAGAATGTTTCCTTTCACCTTTAAAGCACAATGTCACTGCAGTCTCTAATATGACACTACTGTACACTCATTGTGATGAAAATAAAAAAAAAGATACACAATCTCAACACGTAATGCAGTGTTCTCAGCTACCTTGCTTCTATTATTAAGGTTTAAATCAATTCTGTTTACCATACAGAACTAATACTATTTATTTAAGGCTCTTATGTCAATGATTGCAAGAATAGGTGAAAAATCCAATTTCCTAAAATGATAAATAAATATTGTTTATTACTATAATTTTCTTTAGTGGCGCCAATATTTTTGTATATTTTAGTTTAATTTATATTCATTGACTGGATACATTAAAACCTACTGATAACAAACTGTCATATCTCACCCTGGTGAAGGTCAAATAGTCAAAAACGTTTAGAGAATAAAATATGCTATGGTGTGAGTGTCCTCAACCCAGAAACTATTTTGCATTTATCCATCCCCCCCACACCATTCTTGCCTTTCAAGTATTTCTTATCTGGCACTAATCGTGGAAAGATAATTGTGCATCACCATCAGATGGGCAACCTAGATTAGAGGCAAAACGCATACAACAACTCTGCTTATTCAGATGACATGCCTTGCACGCCTATGCACTAAAGCTGTCGCGCAACTGCTCATTACAATGAAATAAGAGAGGTCTGTGTGTAAATGTTGAGCCTACCATTCAATTTTTGGTGGTGAAGGGAATCTGAAGCTGGAGGGGTGTGCGTCTGGTATGATGAGGCGGCCACAGCCAGCATCTGGAGATATGTGTGGCCATGTCCACTGGAAGGAAGGAAAGAAAGTAAGGACGGATGGAGAGATGATTGATGAGAATGAAAGACAGAAAAGAGAGCTAGCAAAAGACCTAATGTTAGTAGTTGAGAAAAGTGTGGAACATTACACTCAGATAGTCTGTTTCAAAGTGTTAAAATTATTTTAAGACTGTCCTGTCTATTGTCCAGACCTGCTATGTCTCTGCTGGCAGACAGAAATGGAGCAATAATAAGCTGATTGCAATATTCGTCACTCAAAGTCTTAATTGAAACAAGGTGGACTGGGCCTTAGACACACGATGACCCTGCAACATATCTGATAGCAGATGTATGAAGAAGTTGGCTGCAGTCGTTCAGACTATTCAACGCCTCACTGTGTTTCCATATCCACCAGCCTTTGGTGAGTTATGTCACATGTACAACTTGCAATGCTCACACTTGGAGAAACTGTGGGAAAGGTGTGTGATTTAGAGAGTGACAGCAAAATGTTAAGGGATTTAGCTGTTCAGCCTGCCTTATCTCCAGCTCTGGTTCCTGACCAAGTGTTGGTCTTTGGGAAAGTAGTCAGGCACAGGCTTTGGGATGTGCTCCCTGGGCTGTGTTTGGGGCTTTGCGCTTGCAACTTTAATTGAATCATTGCTTACAACCAGCAATTTGGAGGCCTTTTCAGTTCATTAAAAGTTCAGCCATTCAGGTTTGCTGTGCTCCAGATTATGGCATGTTAAATTGTGTTTTGACAGGCTGACGTTTAATGTCCAGTACAGGCCTCAGGAGGCTGATTGATTAAAGAGATAAAGCCTGTCTGGGAAGACAATAGTTGTACCTAGCGACACACAAAACAACTGAAATTAAGAAACTTTTATGTAGTTTTATATTTGGGAAAAAATGGTTTATTTGTGGCATATTTGCTTTTATTGGACAGTCAGCAACAAAGAGGCATAAAACATAGAGGGAAAGACAGGGGATGACAAGCAACACAAGTCCCTAGCTACAAATAAAATCGTGACTGCGCAGTCATGTGATGACTCTTTCCTCAGAGACTGAATACATGTCACTGTTGTTCATATCAAAACCACTGTATTTGCCTTTAATCTCATCTGTTCAAGCTGTTCTGGGGTGCTCACTATCAGACAGGGTATTGATATGTTTGCAAGCAACAAACGCGACCATGCTTGGGATGGTACCCCTCCTTAAGTGTTGTTATAGTGCTCTCAGAAACATATGATATAAAAAAATGATATTAATTGGTTATGATGCTTCAGTAAACTGGTCAAACTCTGGGCTTTGAAGACAGACTTTTAGTTTGGCTTGAATAAAACCTGTCTTAAAAGGTTGATTGAATGCATATTGTTGGAACTATTCAAGTTCTTGTATTATTTATTGGTTATGAAAGTACTACATTTACAAATTAAAGTTACTCTTCCCACCCTCCCCTGTCCTTAAATGACTAATTTTGAGTACTGGACATAGTGAATGATAGGCTGCTTATTGCTACTAATATTAAATGGTTGTGTCTCTTTTCATATCAAGCTTTTGCAAAGCTGGAGACTTTTTTCAACAGGCTGCATCACAGTTTGCTGATTGTTAAAAGGCTGTTATTCACTCTTAGATTTTACCCATTCTAGCCTTGTGATTAGAGCATTTCAAAAAATATTTTACATTTTAAGGCATCAGTTAGATTACTGTTCTTTACTGATGTGTCGTATTAAAACTCCCTAATGAAAAAATCATATCGCAACTGAAAATTTCTAGGCAAATATAAAGCCTACATATGTATAATCTGTCATATTAAATGCTTTCTACTAACAAATAATTGGAATTAATAAAAGTTAGAGCCAGCTATCGTGTAAATATTGAGACGATTAGGATTTAAGTAGATAAAAATGCTGCCAGCCCTAGAATTCTTTTTAAATCTGTGTTAATTAAAGAGAAAGAAATCCACATACAGCCTACCTGACAATATGACATCACAACAATGTTTCCTTTGGTGAAAACTATTTTGGACCATGAATTGAAACACTGTCATATCCTTGATAGAAGATATTTATCTCCACCTACAGAAAACTCTGTCTCTCTCTGTCTGTGAGGTTATCATCAGTTCATCAAGGGAACATGGAAGTCAGAGACAATACCTTCCCCAACTTCACCAGGCTCTTAGTTTTGAAGCAGAGCATTTCAGTGAAAGACCAGCACCTTGAGGTTGGATAATTTAAAGAGGAAGAGGCCCTGTGTGCTTTATGACATTGTCAGCTGCTGCTACTGTGATCAAAACAAACATGAATCGGCCTCAGTTTGGTAAGTGTTTCACCAAATCACATTAGCTGTCGGTCTCAATATGATGGAAAAATAATTTGTTTCATCAATTTCAGTCTGCAGTCTTTTTTTTTTCTTTTTTTTTAAAAGCCTCTGGATGGTTATAGAAAGGCTTGAGGCCTGAATAACATAATCCATCCAAATGCTGTTAAAGGTGATGATTCCTGCTTATTATAGTTCGCAGGCAGAATCAAAATGTACTTTTTCAAAGGCGCTGAAACCAATTAGGAGCCATATGCACACAGCATTTTTGTGCATGTTTTGTTTGATTTGTAATGACAGCTCAGAGTGTAACTGATACAAACGGAGTCTAAGGCTTTTTATTAGTCTACAGCTAATGTTCACTAATGTTCAGCTCAACTGCTCTACATGAAAAAGATACTAAGGTACAGCGTTTACTTAAACGTTTACTGCTACTTTAAGCTTCTCCTGACAGACATACTGTACTTGTAGTGAGCTACATTTGGCAACTCCAGTCGCTTCTTAAATTAAGAGTTAGTACACCACACATATAAATACCCTGCTATGCCGCATATAAAGCACTTAAAATCGACTCATTACATCATTAAAGACCTTTTAACGTGTCAGTGACTCAACAAGATAATCATGTAATGTAATATAGTTGTTAGAAGTAAAAGTACCTAAAGTTATTTGTTGTAATTTTTAAATGGAAGCTGCTGGGGGGTGCTTGTACTTCTGAATGATTCTTACATAACTACGCATTTTATCGTGAAAATGAACGATGACTATGGCACCCTCTCTTTGCTTACCTTTAATATGCAGCCGTGTATCTTTGACATTCTGACGAACGACGTGGCTGACTATCTTATCTTATCAATATAACTGGTTTATAAGTTACTGTACGTTTCTCATATGACATTCACAAATTAGAGGCCAGCGCTTTCCTTTCCGACCTTTTCATTCCCCCAACATCACTGCAACCCGCGTCCCTCTCTTGATAAGGCCTTTGGGACTCACTGCCATTGGGTGTCGCTGTGCGCGTAAAGTCTCAGCCGGCAGGTTTGGTCCGACCGGACCTCAACACAGTCTGAAGTGTCAGACAGTCTTGTTAACACGTGAGAAATTCAGTGTGTGGAAGAAGGTGAAAGAGGGGGAGACCGGGAGAGAGGGGGCTGCAAATTTACGCGGAAGAGACGTTTTTGAGAGAGAGCTGGACACTGAGGGAACTGCGGAGATCTTATTGAGGGAATGCCGAAAAGGGGAGAAGACATACGGCCAGAGCACCAGACATGAGTCCGAGGTAAGATTGAGAAACGGGTAGAAAGGCGGGGATGGCATACGGGCAGACGTGTCAGAATGAGCAGTTTTATTGAATTACAGAGATGATTTGATCCAATTACTGTATGCTTCCCCAGGTCTTTTCCTTTTGAGCAGATTGATGTAACCCGTACTGACAGAGACGGTAACATCTGGATTATAGCACGACCGCTCATTTGATATACAATATTTCAGACTTAGGTTTTCTGTTGATATTTGCTCAAACAACATAAAAGTTACTCAACAACACTGGAAATGGCGTGAAAAAACGTTGTGCTGGCACAGAATAGGAAACTATATTATAACAGATATTAGATAAAGTTTCATGTAATTAATTTTAATACGTTGTAGAGCAACTGCAAAGGACTTCTTCAGAAAAGGGAAATGCCATTTCTGTTTATCTAAAAACCGTCTTCATGGTACTACATGCGAGGGCGCACAGCTTTGACTTCATTACTTATCTTAAAAAAATAGGACATCAGAGGAAGCCCTTGATTATTTTTAAGTAGCCAAGAAAAGGCCCTCATGTCATCGAGTTGCTAGTTTCCCTTTGTATCCCAAAATCACACTGGTGTTTGGTTCAGTCTCCAATCCGGGTCATGATCGAGGGCTTTAACTGCGCAACAGGTGTTTTACCTGAGCGAGAGAGGAAGCGCGTGCGCGCGAGAGAATTTTAAGGTGCCCAAAGTTGATCTAACCTGCTTTAACGTTCCCTCTAACGCAGGCTAATTGTTTTCTTTAAGGCTCGTATTCTGGCAGGTTTTTGTCAGGGGAGGTCCGGAGAGAAGGACACAGACACTTTCATTTGAACCGTTTTATTGATTTATTCAGTGAAACGGCTTCAGTTATAGAATATCAATACATTTATTCCCTCAATGATTTGTGATTGAATTTGATTGAATTTTGAGCTGAGTTTTGAAGGAAAAAAATAAAATCAGTGTCGTTTTGGAAGAAGTCTGAGTGCTTTAAGCTCCTGACATGTTATTGATTCGCGGTCCAAACCATTTCCGTCGTTACGCTTCTCTCTAAAATTAAGGTGGGCTACCTAAGGATCATAGGTATAACACACACATATGTATACAATTGCTGCCTGTCTCTTTAAGACGATGTGTTGAGAAGTTCAAGTCGGGGTCACATGAAGTTCCTGCCCTCGATTTTACCTTTTAGTTTTATTATAGACTGACATCACACGGGGCGCTAAAACACTTAGGGCGCATAGAGGGTCCATTATCATCCCTGTGCGCGTTATTGCTCCGACTCAAAAATAGCTAAGGAAATTACTTGAAAAAAAGGGAGGAAAATGATGCTGTACTAAGCACGTATTTTTTTTTTTATAGGAGGGGACGAGAAAGAGGGGAGAGGAGGGACAGAGAGACAGAGAGACAGAGGGAGAGGGAGGAAAGTGGGTGGGAGGACGGACCTAAGGAGCGAAAAGAAATTCATATCAATTAATAATCATAAAAAAAAGAGCTGGCAGACGCGCTCGGAAAACTGGCATGGTTTTTTGGAGGCTGGCAGTTCAAAGCTGAAACGTCAGATATGACTCCTAGAGACTGCTGAGATGATCATTAAGGGAGACTTAGATCGGATGGCAGAAGACATCGGGCATGCAGGTAAGAGCTGATATGTCGTACAGAGGCAAGAAGAGGGGAAGGATGACATTTCTATTTATAATGACTAAACTCTGTGCGTGCTTTCAGAAGGAAACTTTTGCTGGAGTCGTTGAGATATTAGTGAAAGTTGTTTTACAACATGTGGCGTCTTTCTTTGTTTTTTAAAATCCTGTTTTAATTCGGACACGGAACATTACACATATTCTTCATAGCGCATTTAATTCGCGTTGGTTGAAACATAAAATTGTTTATTTCCTCGTTGCTTACGTTAAAAAAAAAAGTAACGTAAAGAGGAAGCTGTTAATTTCTTAAAGATCACGCCGATGTAACCGGCGCTTGGCAAATAAAAATAATCTGACATGCTTCAAGTACAAAACAAGAAAAAAATTCCCTCTGCAAAATCAGATTTTCACGCGTTTTATAATGACTGACATTAAAGTGTATTTTAAAAATCTTTTTAAAAAGTCAGAATAAAAAATAAATAAATTTACAAAAAGCTGTGTTTAGTAAAATAAATGTCTTATAAATTTGTCAGGGATGCTGCAACAAAATCCTGCCCTGGGCATCTGTCTTTCTGTGTAACAACAGCAGTACGGAGCTTAGGTGAGGACAGAAGCGTTTCTGTCCTCAGGAGATCGTTATATGATTTTTTTTTTTTTCCTTTTTTTGTGGGGGGTGATTTGCAGTGTATAAATTTCTGGTTTCCTTTGTACAAGTGGAGATTTTACACAGCTGCCCGAAAAGAGACGCTCTGTCAGTGCTGCTGACAGGTCTGAAAAGGGAAAAAAGAGTTGCTATAAGAAACAGCTGTGTGATACACCTCGTAGCGCAATGAGGCGAAAACGGCCTGTTACTGGAGGTGATTTCATTTCTTTTTCTTCTTCTTCTTCTTTGGTGTAGATAAGCAGAAGCAGAGAGTAGATGAGGCGCTGCAGCGCAGAGGAGATGCATTCACTCGTGACTCGGTTTACTGCCCAGTGTGTGAAGGGGAAATTAAAACATTAGAAACTGAGAGGTCGGGTCCTCTCGTCGACTCACGAAGGCAGGAGACGACTTTTTGTTTTGCGACATGTAGTATTCCATTTTTTTTAAACAGTGAAATCAAAGCCAACACCTTAATAATAATCACACAGGAAAAGAATAATAATAACTGTATCCAAGCAAGCTGCAGATATTATTGTCATACATATTGTCTTTGATAATTGCTTAGGGGAAAAAAAATCGAGATAAAAAAAGGAACGACTTGCTTTAAAAACTTTAGTATATCATTTTAAAAAACAAGCAAACAAATAAAAAACAGGTTACCTCCGTAATACTAGCATAGAAGTGTGGATTATTATAATGTCATGGTTAATATGATCGTCTTGTTATCTCATTGTTAACTCAGTTACAATCTAGATGGAGAAGATGTTACCCTCATGTCTTTATCAGTAGTCTATTTCTAAATGTGTGATGATTTTTAGGATTATAGAAATATAGAAATCAAACAGGAAAATGATTAACTGTCCATCCTGTTTACTGATGTGACCAAAAAACCCCCCCCAAAACTATCAAATATAATCACTAATCATCACTGCAACCACCCAGTCTACTCATTTTTTTTCCAAACTTCAAACTCTAAAACAGTTTGCCTCGGTTAAGTCACAAAAATGACAAAATAAATTAGGTGGACTGAAGTCATAAAAAAGTACAGTAAAAGTCTTTGCGAAAAATTTACACTGACTTTGTATTTATTCTAAAATAAACATGGCTATAGGAATATGGGTCCCAAATTGAAAAGAAAGAAAATAAAACATCAGCACAATGTTTTAAGCAGATGTGTGGCATGTTTATATGACTGAGGCTGTATGCAGAGGTAGGAAGTTTAGTCTTGCTTCACCCCAAACCACAAAAGTGACAAAACAGACAAAACTTAGAAACAATGACTATTAATCTAATGCAAAAAGGTGGAATGCCATTGCCATAAAATCCATAACAATCACAAGAGATTTTCTAGTCTGTTGAGGGGTCTTTAAAAAGAAAGCTATCAATCTTCGAGGGAGCAGTAAGCTTCCCTCAGGAAACTGTACTGTATGTGCAGTCTAGAAGAATAACGTAACAGCGCATGTTTAACATAACAAAACAAGCTGTTTTTGTGGCATATTATAGGGTTTAAATGTGTTTTCAAGTTCACGGCATGTAGCAGGTTCTCTTTAAGATGTGTTTCTGACTAAATATTGCAGTCATCGATAGCTTCCTAACAGGATGCAGTCAGCTTACACATGGCCTCAAGATCAAGCGTTTTATATTACATCTTTTACTGTAATGTTCCACTTTTTGTCAGGGGGCTATAGTAAGTCGGGAGTTTAGACAATTTAAAAGGCAAGTTGTAGCCTCTCAAACAACTCAAAGAGCAAAAGCAAAGAGATCCTTGTTGTCTTGATGGTAAACTCGCAAACACTTTGCCTGTCGTTATCACAAAACATTACTAAAAAATAATTGTTAGACTGTATCCACAGGACATTGCAGGTGCGCATAGATGTTGCAGTAGGTCAATTAAAAAAAAAGATTTTTATGCACTGTGAAGAAGTATTTCATCAGAAATCAGGATATAAAGGAGGCTTAGTTTTCTGCCAGGCTTTCTGATGCAATTCTGATGCTTAAATATGCACTACAAACCACATACAGGAGAGAATGTCCACTGAGTCTGTTACCATACGGCTCAGAGTAACTAGTAATCAGCTTATTGCGATGAAGACTCTGCAACAGCTCAGCAAGTTATGGAAATTACTTGGTCAATTCTTCATATCAACTTAGCTCTTAAACACGTTTGATCTCATGTAAATTTCTAGTAAATTATATCTGCTGAGTAATCAAAGCCGAAATGAAGAGAAGCCAGCGGTGGATGCACTTCACATGACAGCTGGAAACAGGATGGAGTGTGAACCCATCCCTTACTAGAACTGGCTTTTTAAAAGATATACTTCTGATCATACAATCATTAAGCTGTACGTGTGGCAATGACGACAGAACCTTTTAAAAAAAATTCAAAATTAATTATTTTTTTTAAAATGGCATTTGTTGTTAAAAACAGATATTTCCTTTCATATTTCTCGCATGATGCTTATCACATGATCACTAGCTGGACTTCACTGTGACTTGTCATTTTCCATTTTGTGAGTGATGACCTTTCTGTCTGATTTTGTAGCTCTGATGCTGAACAATCAGCGTTTAAAAAAAATGCTCAGTTTCAGCTGTGGAAAATTTTGGGAGGAAAAAATCGACACATGAGATTTCGTTCGGGAATCGTTATAATTCCTCAGTAACTCATTTGTCAGTTTTTTTTTTTAAACTCATACTTCTCCATTCTTATGCTGAGTGTGTACACTTAATGAAATAAACAAGAAGTGAATGAGCTGGTGTCAGGAAGACAGTGATCAGATGGATGACACGATATTTATTTAGTCGCTTGTTTCCCATCAGTGAGACTGAGCCCTTAGGGACAGTTTGAGACGTTTAATCTTGTAAGTAAACTATGCTCAGATGCCACTGATTGAACAATACGTGGGGATTCATTCATGCAGCCAGTATAGTTTATTTTAAGCGTGGTGGAACAATTACTGTCGGTATTTGAGCATGTACGTGTGTTTGTGTGCGTGCGTGTGTGTGTGTGTGTGTGTGTGTGTGCACACTGGATCTTTGAAACCCAGCTCAGCGTAAAGTATTGAAACACCTAATGTTGATTTACATCCCATGTGCTCAGTGTTCCTTATATGACTGGGCAAGAAGCGAGCCGAAAGCCCTATCTTTTTTTGGATGTGTCCTTCCCCACAGGTTTATACCTGCTCTTCGTCATATTAGCAAAACATTCGTCCCTAAGCCTTGTTTAAAACTGTGCGCAGCACTTCTGGAATACTTTATCAGGAAGCCAGCAATTACAAAATATATATTTGTGGTTCTCTGTCTTAAGCTCTTTCTCTTTTTTTTTCTTGCTGCAGAGGAAGTGAATGCAAAGACTTGAATTTCTTATAATGAGAAAACCACTGCAACTGCTCACCTTTTGCAAAAGTTCACTTTTACCGAGTGGCCTTTTGGTGCACTTTCCACACATCAGTTATGTGCTTTTCTGTCAAGGCTGGTTGATCTGCTTAAATAGCTGTTACGTAGATAATAAACGAATCATCAAAGCGTAACTGTGAGTTTCCATTAAGACATATTTAAGTATTGTTTGTGTTTTAAAAGAAAATCTGACAGCAGTTAATTAATCTTAATAAACGCAACCATATGCAAGGTCTTTTTTTAATGGTTTACATTATTAGCCCATTTGCTGTTAAAGCTTTTGGCACTCAAACTTCTGAAAATATACTCTGATTTAATGTAATGTGTTTATTGTAACTTTTGATAGATTATGATTATGCAATGCATCAATAATATTTTTAGTGGTGCAGAAAATTGCACATTAATTGGCTTATTGTGACTTGAAATGATGACTGCTGCATGACATTTTACAGATATCTGTTGTTGCAGGTGGTGGACTGAAGACAATGCTGGATGCCATGGAAGTTCCAAGTCATGCTAGGGATCTCCTCCTGCAGCTCAACAGCCAGCGCACCAAGGGCTTCCTGTGTGATGTTATCATTGTGGTGCAGAACGCCCTCTTCAGAGCTCACAAGAACATTCTGGCTGCCAGCAGCCTCTACTTGAAGTCTTTGGTGGTCCATGACAATCTCATCAACCTCGACCACGAGATGGTGAGTCCAGGGGTCTTCAGGGTAATTCTGGACTACATCTACACAGGCCGCCTTAGTGAGGGAGACCCCACTTCTCCAAATGAACCAAATCTAGGGGCTGTCTTGGCAGCAGCCAGCTACCTTCAACTGCTTGATTTAGTGGCTTTGTGCAAAAAGAAGCTAAGAAGAAATGGCAAGTACCCTCCCCGCCCAGGTCCTGCATTTCTGCCCTACTCAAAGATGGGGCCAAATAGCATGGGTTTAGGGAGTGGCGGCAGGTATAGGGTTTCTACTCCTGTCATTCAATCCTGTCCTCCAGGCGGAATTTTGAACAGCCATGGACCCCGGGCACTACCACCAGAGGAGCTAGTTCCACATCGACTGGCTGTTCATACTGGGGAGTTGTATGCTCCCACCTCCACCCAGGGCTCTCAGGTGTTCCCCTCTCTGCAGTCACCTCTGCCTTCCCAGCTTGGGCGCTCAGCCCTCCCCGAGAGGAACTGCTCACCCAGCTTCGGCCTTGATCTCTCTAAGAAAAGCCCCACCTCTCAGTCTCAGCTCACACCTTCTCAAACCCATCTGGGGAACACTCATAATGACGAGGAGCGAGATGGGACTCTGAGTGACCGCACGAGTCCTATCCAGGGGACGAACGGCAGAGCTTTCCCCTCAGAAAAAATGGAATCAACCGACCAGGGAGGGTCCCTCACTCCGCCGCCTTTTCCACCTCTCAACCAACCGATAGCCCCGCACCTCCCCCACCTGCATCGCTCAGGTTCCCAGGGGACAGACCGCTACCCATGCCCCCCAAGTCCAGACACCCCCACAGAAGGCGGAGAGGCAGGCAGAGAAATGGGCAACATCTACCGCTGGGTAAAACACGAACCGCTGTCATACACAGCTGAAGATGAAGATGAGGATGAAGATGAAGAGGAAGGGGGTGAAAATGGAGATCAGCATCATAACCATCACAAGACTGGGGAGGAGAGTGAGGGAGCAGATGACAAGAGCGGGTCAGGCACAGAAGAGACAGGCAGCAGTGAGGGTCGCCCGTCTCCGACTGGACCAATAGGGAGGTTCCACATGCCGTATGAGCCGGAGAGCTTCGGGGACAATCTGTATGTGTGCATTCCCTGTGACAAAGGCTTCCCAAGCTCAGAGCAGCTCAATGCACACGTGGAGACACACACGGAAGAGGAGCTGTACGGCAACTCAGGCGGGGAAATGGGAAACGGCAATAACAGCAGCAGTAAAAACATGATCAGTAACACAAATGGTTATGGAAGCCTCAACAGCGGCAACACTCTGAATAGTTTGTCACACCTGGAGACCAAGTCGAGCCAGCTGAATCCAGCGAGCATCGGGGAGATGATTCGACCCTACCGCTGTTCCACCTGTGACAAGTCTTACAAAGATCCAGCCACTTTGCGCCAACATGAGAAGACCCACTGGCTGACACGGCCTTACCCCTGCAGTATTTGTGGCAAGAAATTTACACAGCGCGGTACCATGACGCGCCACATGCGTAGCCACCTGGGCCTCAAACCTTTTGCCTGTGACTCCTGCGGCATGCGCTTCACCCGGCAGTACCGCCTCACTGAGCACATGCGTATTCACTCCGGGGAGAAGCCCTATGAATGTCAGGTGTGTGGGGGAAAGTTCGCTCAGCAGCGCAATCTCATCAGCCACATGAAGATGCACAGCAGTGGAGGGACTGCAGGGAGCCTGACCACAGATGGGAAACTGAAGCTGGACTTTGCAGAGGGCATTTATCCTCTGAGTAAATACACAGCAGAGCATCTTGGACTGAAACAAGAGAAGGCCAGTGAGCTTCTCATCCAAGCGCAGCAGCAATTGGTGGCTGATGCAAAGGCCATGGAGAGCCTGTATCCACTCTCCAAACTGGCCTCTGAACACCTGGGCCTCACCCACGACAAGATGGACATCCTGGGCCAACCGCTGCCCCCACAGGCCCTCTCCGAAGCCCGAACCATCGACCGCTACTCACCAAGTTAAGACATGTGATGTCACCAATAAGTCTGTGTGCACACACAATTTGCAGTATCCTTATTCCATTCACCTCAACTCAATATCTCCTCTGCACCTCAGACTCAGGCCATAAACAATTGGTCTACTAATGCACACCACAATGTGTAGACTGTAAGTGCCTTCTATGCATCTAATGTATCCTAAAGACCTCCTTCATAAAGGAGCTTTGTGCTATTACGTGACCAAGGGACACTCAAAAAAAGTACAGTATTTATGTACAGTGTATGCAAAGAACCTTTTTTTTATGATTACAGCCATTGAGCCAAAGCGAAAAATTGAAAACCAAAATAAAAATTGTTTTATTTATTTTTTATTATGGTGAAATCCAAAGAAAAAAAACTGTCCCTGACCCTAAACCTGTGTACTATTCAACTTTGTTAAAAAAAAAAGAAAGAAAGAAAGAAAGAAAAAGCACATAAGGACAAATTTCAGGGTTTGTCCAGAACTGAGCAGAACTTTTATAATATGAATAAGCCACTCACCTGGACTTTAAAGGAATGGGAGTACATTTTGTGAGTTTTTTTCTATTCTTTTCGTTTTAATTTCCTGTTTTTGGGGTACTGGACAATTGATGTATCTCGCTCTCCAGCTTCTCACCATCTTGGGAAATGACTGAATGATAAGAGCATTGTGATAGTCGCCAGGGCAATATATTCCCCACCCACCGTTTATTTTAAAGTAACACCATTCACCACTCTGCATATTTGTATGGATAAAAGGCTCGTACTATGTGACAGCAGTTTAATCCACCTTATGCCCAGCTTTCAACCACTTATGAGCCGAAACTTCCTGTGCAGTTCGACAGCCACCCCAGTTTGCTCTCAGTTGTTATTGAGATGCAGCAAGCACAGCCCTGTGATCTCATAACTGGGACATGATTGCACATACCCAACTGATGACACACTAATCCCTGTTCACAGCGAGTGTAGCTTCATCTTATGGCGTACATGAAGCATGGGTGTTGCCGCTGACATTGTGTAATTATTACAATTATGGATACAGTTGAGCATAGAGAGAGGGGTAAGGACGCGCTTAATGACACAGAAATCTGTCATTTACTGTCATCAGCAGTTAAACCATTCATTGTGGTCTGATGATTAATTGTGGAGTGGCCGTAGTCAGAGGCTTTGTTGGATGCTTCTCTGTTCCACTGTCCGGCCTCTTATTTGACCTCCCTCCCCTGTTGTCTGTTGTCTGGGAGCCCCGCTACTGTTGACAGGCCAAAGTGAGTGCTGTACTCAGCCCTTTGCCTTAGAAGCTCTCCAAACACCGGATGCATATACGCTCCCCCTTCACACACAGCAAGCTGCTAATCTGTCAGTGATATGAACATAAGAAGGGGTTTGTGGGTCTTCCCTGGAAGCCAGCGGGTGAGTAGCACTCCCAGCTGCTGTGCTTCAGTAATCCCTGTGAAATCTCACTTTCTCCGGGACAATTCACACTGCTCACTGGCGTGATGTCCCATTTCATGCCTGCCATCTTACCCCTCTGATCCACTTATTAACATTAGATCCCAGCCTAGCAAATGTGTCCTGGCCTTGCCTCCCGGCCCTGCTGGTATTAAATGCGGACACAATGAATGACTGATTTCTGTGTTGGCTGACCAGCCTGAAAACAAAAGAGCACTTAAAGATTGTGGGTTGAAGGCACATTTTTGTCTGCAAATCTTTATCCCCCCCAAAAATTATTTTTTTTGGTCTTTTTCCACTTTTACTAGTCCTCAATTCAGATTAGAAATGTTTGACCACTATAGTGCCAATGCCAACCTCAGAGGGTGAATGTGAAGATTAAAGCCATAAATACACTGTGATAGACGTAGTGAATCATAAAGGCTAAAAAAAAAAAAAAAATCATACAGTGTGCCTTACTTACTTCTTTGGAATTTATTTTTTCTTTTTAAATGTAACGATAATTTAAGGGCTTATTTTCTGTAGCATATGATCATATCAAACGTGTTGTTTCTTGTCACTTTTCTTTTCTTCATTTTAATTTGAACTGAAAGCAGCGCACGTGAAATTGGTGCTTACCTCAGGACTGAACCCAGCGTGGGGATGCTAATCTTTTGTAAACTATAGATCAACAGTATCAACACACATACATGCACACACTCACCCACACACACCTTAGTATTTTTTTTTTAATTAACAGGACCGTTGTCCTGTGTTAAACCTGTGGTTATTTCTTTTTTTATCCATTTGTTGTTACAGTTTTGTTGTGGAGAGATAAGGTGGTATTAACATCTTTTTTTTTAATACTATGTGGTATACATTTTTTTTTCTATATTGTCTTCTTCAATGACGCTTATGTCAGTCTGACCAGTTCCATTGTTATAACATAAGGCTAAGTCATTTTTGCTTGTACCTTAAGTGCTTGTCAATATCTGAACCACAGTTTAGTAAGTATGAAGGCATTGAGATCAATATATTACAGTAAAGTTGAGCTGACAAGCTTTGTGTTGTGAAATATCTCCCTCTCTCTCTGTCTCTCTCCCTCTCTTGCTCTCTCTGTGAAAGACATGATGTATCATCTGTACTTCCTTAAACAGACATGCAGTGGCTTTGCTGGTTGACTATGAAAGCTAGCCTCGTATTGTTTGGCCCCCTTTTCCTCAGAGGTTAGTGAACTCTTGACGAGAGTCAGACGGAGGTCGCTCATGCACACAAGCACACAGGAAGCCAGCTTGTTTTGTTTGGTGCTCTGAAAAAAAAAGAAGAAAAGAACACAGAAGAAAAAATAAAAATAAAACCAGTAGAGGCTTCATCTACAAGCATGTGTGTATGTGTAAAAAACCTAAAAAACAGGCAGAGTCAGTCATGGGAATTTCAGTTATCTGAAACGCTCCCCTTCACTAGTTAAAATAACATACCGCTTCCACTGTCACACCAAATCTGTGTAAGAGGGAAGACCAAGATAATGCCCGAGCATTTCTGTAGGAAGCGCACTGTTTGAAATTTGCTTAATTGCATTTATGTGTGAATGTTAGTGGAGGGGAGCGTTTCACGTCTATAGAAAGGGGAAGCAGTTGCTTGTCTGTTTGTGTGTCCCTGTGCTATTTGAGCGCATGAAGGCCTGGTAATGCATGTCCTGGGAATAGGGTCGGTGTGAAGGAGAAGAGCTGAGGAGCAGGAAATGAACTTTTGGCTGGTGTGTTGTCCTGAGCAGGATGTGCCGTGTGTTTCTACTCAGAAGCAGATAGAAAGACGGAGAATGGGGAGGGAGATGAGTAGGGAGAGCACAGCAGGGTGGATGCGAGCCATTGTCCTAATATGAAAGCCTCTCCACACTTCTGAAACTCTCCATTCAGAAAACAAGTAGACTGTATCTTCTCTTTTCCTTCCCGTTGTTGCTCTTTGGGAATAAATCTCTGCTCAGTATCACGGTGATGCTACGTTGAAGGTTTTCAAGGGCTGCATGGTGAGGCATTTAGATGTTTTGTTAGAATTTGAGGATATTGTGGATTAAATACTTTTGGCATCCACCTGTTTTTTAAAAAGAAATTACCCCTCTATTTGCTATATTTTATCTCCATATTTTGAACATTTTTTAAATTTGAGGCAAAACTAAATAATAGGAAGATCCCAGTGAGTGTATTGTAGAGCCTAACTGAAAAACTTGGCAGTGTTTCCTTTGCTCTGTGGTTGTTTCACTTAGTCTAATTAGAAGAGGCTTGTTTCAATTTACTGATGTAGCCACCCACCCCATGGGGCTTTATGCCCTTTGCCTTTATTAATGTTATTTATATGACAAGTAAGCCCAGCAAAACTCTTATTGCACCACAGTGGTTTTGATGAAGATGTTTGGATAGTAACATAATTAGGCATCTAAAGAGTTTAGTAGTTAAATAAATTTTTATAATCAAATGAGTGAATGCAAATATAAATGAATGCACTAACAAAAACCACAAAAAATTAGGTGTGGGTTGTTTTTTATTTTACTTGCCATGTCATTTCCCTTTTTTAATTTCTTTCTTTCTTTTTTTTTTAATAGCAACCATCCCAGTCCTGTAACTTTTGTAACACTAACATTATAGAAGTAAAAAGGGCTCTGGATGATCTGCAGTAGCATCTTGTGGACCAAAAAAAGGATTTGGCTTTAACGTTAAAAAATCTGAAGTATGCCTTTAAGCTTTCTTCCAGTCGCAGGAGGCCAAGGTCACCTCTGTGACTCCGACAGGCGGCACAGTCTGAAATCATACCACTGTTTGACATTTATTATATTTTGCAAGGTGTGCCAAAAAGACTGAAGCTTTCAATAGACATCGCAGATGCTCAAAACTACACTCAGCAACAAACGTTGAGGTTTCCATAAGTTGCATCGGTGAGCTTAGCTTGTAACCATCTTTACCTTGTTAGGAAAGTCATTATCAGTGTGGGTAATCGTGAGAACGCAAGCACAAGCTACTATCGTCCTTTGTACAGTACATATTTTTCTATTTATGAGCACTTATGTTTAAATATAAGCTAGAGTCAGATATTAATATTCAAGCCTAAGTTTGTCCTTTAAATGAGAAAACTGACTCTGAAGTCAGTCAGTTCAAATGTGCCTTCAGTATAAAAAGTATGAAGTTATCCTGCAATAATTTGTACGACTGTGAGCATGGGGAGGTTTCTGATGTGGTTACTTAATGCACCTGCCCATCTACATGTCTGAATGCCTTTCCCACAGTGTAGCAGGGTGAAGTACAAGGGAGATATCTGACACTTTCGAGGCTCTTTATTACAAGCAGCTGCTTTAGATTTATTTCTCTGACCTGCACTTTTCTGGAAAAATCATTGTATTGTGATTTTTTATTACTCTTATGATCCCCTAGAAGTCCCACAATTGCCTTTCCTCTGGCACTTTGCTTCCTTTTCTTCCTCCCTCCAGTGCAGAGCTCGGCCACACTCGTTCACCGCCCTCGTACCCTCAAAGCACAGCTTCCCTCTTCACCTCTCTCTGTGCCTTCTCTCTTCTTACACTTAACACAAACCGCTGACCCACAGCACCCGCTGCCTCCCCTCCTCTCCCATGATCCACTTACTTCCAGCTGTTTTTCATGCTGAAGAAGACAGTTGTCTAAATGTTTATGTGAAGAGCTACTTTCTTTTTCTTTAAGCCCTGATCAATTTCCAAAATGAACTTTGTGGCATGTGTTAAAATACAACAGATGACGGGCCAAAAAAAAAAAAAGAAGCAAAAAACCCATATCTGACATCGTTATTGTATTCTGATCTTCAAGCCAAGAAATGGCTTACAAAGGAGAGATTAAAGACATCTTATTGTTGTAGAGGAAATGCAGAATAATGTGAGAGGAAATGTTCAGGGAAAATATGCTCAGAAAGATGCCAGTAAAGTAAACATGTATGAAATTGCACAATTGAGTCGGGCCTCAGCTGCACCAGCCAAGTCATGCGCTGAGATGGAGAGAACAAACAGAGAGAGGGTTGAGAGGAAGAGAAGCAGAAACAGAGAGAAAAATAGCTTGTGCTTGATAGTCTTAACCTTCAGTAAATAACAAAGGAAAGCTGGCTGCGTTGTGTGTGTCTGCTCACCACTCTTTTTCCACCCGCTTCCAATTTAATCTTATGAGGACATGTTTTTTTTTCTTTTTCTTTTTTTGGCCTTTTTTTTTTTTTTTATTACTGCAGGTCATTTTCAGGTTTTTAATTTTAATGTTCATGTCGGTGTGCCATCTGAAATGACATCCCCTTTCCAGACCTAGAAATTATCACCAAATCAGCACATGACTTACAGTAGGCTCTTTGTGGCGAAATAGTGAAGGGGCTTCTGTCTGTCCGTATCCTCCTGCATCTGTTTTGCTTGGATCTCTTTTTCGCTCTCTACCTTGAACACATACAAAGTCCACTGAGTGGACCTTGGTTTTAATTGTTTAGTTTACAGTGCACAACTTCTGCTCCAGAAGTTTAAATCTGAAGCCAAACAGAGAGCTAGGACAAAACAAGCAGGAATTTGGTGCAGTGAAAGTCAGCCGGGGGAGAATATTTGATTGTATATCTCTCTAACACACTCCTGCTCGCGCACACATAAACACACAGCTGGATGGCAGACTGCTGCTCCAGATTAGGTCAGATTTAATTAGCTTGCAATGCTCCGTTTGGAGTGTCGCTTCTTGTAGAAAAACCCATTTTTAAAGAAAGGCGATTCCACTGACGGCTTTCACCCGTCACACGCTGAAACCTGTGCCAAAATGTTACAGAGCCTCAGGGTCCTCACACACACTTACGTACACAAAGACACACGCACAAGCATCTATTTTGGTTTTGGAAAAACGGTCAGGAGAAGTGTAGAAATGATGGATTATGATCTAATGAAGACCACTTTGACATTTTGAGGTGGTTGTACCCGACTGTGGTTCAGGGACAAATATGTTATGCAGGAACACAGGCCGCCACGTAGACAGTAGCAGTTGTGAATAGATGGAAAAATGCATGGCAGAATACATGCATCACAAATTTACAATGGAAATTAGATTTTTTTGTTTTGTTTTGTTTTTTTAGTAGACGACAGGATCATATTTCAGCAGGCATGAACCAGGCATGCCAGAAACATCAGCAGCGTCCTGTGTTTTTGTTACGTGGTTTTACCTTTTATACCAAAAAGACAATTAAAAGCAATACACTTAAACCGAAACAGTATTTTCTTTTTGTGCATTCTGCATATTTCAGTGTCAATATTGATCTTACTTTGCTTTAGTGAAATGAATGTATTTATTGCATGTCAAAATGTTTTATAGTTAATTTTTTTTGTGTGTGTAAATTCCAATTGTGGGTTTTTATCATTTTATTTGATTATGGTGTCTCGATAAAATGTTGATAAGGCTTTTATGTTTTTTTAAAAGCCAATGTGAAAAATGTCTTTTCTTGTTTGTTTGTCTGTTTGTTACTATACTCAAAATCAACTTGGCAATAAAATGAATTGCATAATGGATTTACACGTTTGTCAAATTATTTAATTAATTTTCACATCCAAATCAAATAGTCCAGTAAATGATCACATTTATATTTTCATTAATTTAATTACCCTTGATTACTGCAGTGCAAAATCTCTCATAATAAAACTTGTATTAGTATTAGACCACTGCAATGATTTGTGTTTTTGGAAAATTTATTTTGCATGAAATGAGTTTTACATTAAAAGAAGGAATGGGACATAAGACCACAGCGGAGACCATTTCACAGCAATGATGACCGCAAAAACGAACGACTTCTGTTCATTTTCCTACAATACGTTGGCCTTCAGGTCTATATTCTCCCACATGGAGACATGTGAGTGCCTCATTTAAGACAGAGAATTTCAAATGAATCTCATACATCACACACAGTCCACATGCAACAATGAACAGATCCATTACTCTGTCAGCAGGAGCAAAGCCAGCCAGGCAGGCAGGCACACACACACACACACACACACACACACACACACACACACACACACACACACACACACACACTTTTCCACTGTGTGAAAATCACCTTATTATCACCAGCACATAAGAAATCATAGTGCCTTCCAGATGTTTGATATAATTCAAGCAACTTGCCACAAATTACTTCTTGACATTAAACAAATTAGCATTTCTTCTCTCAGGTGCATTAAATCAACATTCATGAGCTGGAGGTGCTTCCTGAGAGCTCATATTCACCAGGTGTAATGACAGACATCATCCGCTCTATGCTGCTTGAACAGTGGGTGAAAACAAAAGGAACAGCGTGACATTTATCACAAGTCTCATATAATTCTGCTACCCAAACCTGGAACAGGAACATTTTTCTCTGATGGTAATCCCCTCACATTACAATGCACGTACTGTTTAATCAGTTATGGTCATTGTATCCATGTTTAACAAAAATATTAACAGAATGTCTAACTTAACAGCCCCCCCAGACATTTCCCAACTATTAGCTGTTAATATGTACTGAGACTCCTCAGTGAATTACAGAGTTATCAAATGGCACCGCTACATCTAGGTCATATGAGGCACAAACTTTCAGAATAGGAGACATGTCGTGAAGACTGCCAGCAGTTTAACCAGATTATCTAAACCACTTTATTCGAGTGTAATTGTGTAAATAGAACAACCCTGCATTAAAAAAACAAAACAAAAAAAACTACATGGTGTTGCCTTAGATACTAGTAAGACATGAAATATTTTGCAGGAAGTTCAACTTGTGTGATAGATTAGGACATTTCAAAAACCTATGTGGCCAAAAAGTTATGCACAGCAGATTATACCTTTATGCAGAATAATTCCAAAACGTATTTTAACTTTTGCCTAGAGTTTCACTAAGGAGTAGAAATACAGTGTTTACATTACAAAGTATATAATCAGCAGCGTTTGCATGCATGTTGGCTAATGAAGCAGCTGTGTTGATGAGGAATGGCAGTATTTGAGCTTGGTTCAGTCTTTGTACTGGATGTCCTTGTGTTGGCATGGTTGATAAATAAGTGTGATAACCTCATTTAAAGCAGTGATAGAGTTTGTGCTTTCAGCCTAAAACTGAAACATAGTTATGTTGGCAAAAATTCCTCTATGTGGACACACAGCCAGAAAGCTATATGTGTCCACGCGAAAGAAGATAGGTGCACTAGGTCTTAAGTTGAAGAGCAGTTGCTAGAAGCCTTGGTACCCACTGCTCACTCTGAGAAACCAGGGTATTCCTGGCAGGTGGCCTACAGCCACTCTGGTCTCTTGCCACTCTTCCATTCAGAGACACTGCATATTAAATGGCAAAGGTCTGTGGTGTTTGGTTTCCCTCAGTGGGTGACAGAAACTGGGTGCCAGGCTCTGGAAACCCCACCATCCCTTTGAGCTTTCAGTGCCCTCTGTGTAACTACCAGAAGCTCAGGGGCTGTAAACTCTACGCTAGTCTGTGTAGAGTTCACGCCTTCTCCTTAAGATTGCTTCGGTTTACTCCAACAAAACATAGTCAATGAAATTTTCACGGATGCTAATAAAAAATGTGAGAGATTGTCAGTCCGTCTGTGTCGTCTGAGTGATGGAAATGTTACGGCTGTTTGCCCTCCTTGGGGGGAAATGTATGCTGGAAGAAGTGCTAGACCTTTTTCACCCTCACCAGAGATAATTGTGGAAAAACATAAATAGATAAGGTGGATGATCAGTAGGTTTCCAGTGGAATTTGTGTAACCTTCTCAAAAACATTCTTCAGTGGGTGAGACATGAGAAGGGCAAAGGTACTGACTGCTGAGTCATTTAAACTGTCAGGGACTGTCTGCTGTGGGCACATTAAGGGACTTGTTCATAACCGTATTTGTGCTCCAGAGAGTGGCTTAAGTATCTATACCATTACAGAGAAATGACTTAATTTACGTTTAAATTAGGTGCATACACCTCTGCAACTTCTCTTAAATTTCAGGAATTTGCTTGGGGACTCCTAATACAGTTTCCAACATTATGACACATTTTTGCATCTAAAGTTTGCTCTGGAGCTGTCAGAAGGTCAACAAAAGTTTCAGTCCTGCTTTTATAGTAATATGCAGTCACTCAGGAACCAAAAAACTGAAATGAGATAGGATTATTTCTTGCTTCACTGACATCTGCTTTTTTCCTCTTTCAAATTAAATTTTCATTCAATAGCTCCTGTCCTTTGAGCCCACAATCAGACAGGCATTCTCTTTTGTCAGTCACACCTCAGTGGAGCCAGCAATCAAACCAAAGCAAGATAGTTCAGTTGGTTGTTGTCCATATAATAAGTAATGAGTTTAAGATTGACATCTTTCTCTGATTTTTGTGTGTGTGTGTTCAAATAAAGAATGTCCCAGTAATATAAAGTACCTATTAGCTGTGAAATGAATCTATCAAACTTGAAACAAACCAGAGAACTAGCAAATGGGTTTAAATATTTATTTATCATGTATATCCTATGCCCTTTCTATAAATATAGCACTGAGTTTTTTTTTTATAAGACCTGTGATATTTGTTTTACTCAGAACAGGCTAGTCAGACACTGATTGTGAAAGTCCTGCCAGTAACTCCCTGACTAGGGCTGACTAGCAAAACAGATAATCTGCAGAGAACAAAGTTCAAATATCAACGGGAGAGAAAAAAGTGACACATTTATATATGTGCATGAGTAGGACGGTATGAAAACAGTGCTTAATGTTTATCAGGAGCGGAGCTTGAACTTCTGTTTAGCATGTTCTTTGCAAGTTTAGTTACTAAAGTTTGCACAATAGTTATGTCTGGCTCTTACTTGACCTCATAAATGTGTCCACAGTTTTTGAATTCACTCTCAGGTTAAAAAGGCCGTTTAAGTGCTTTGCATTTTATAATTTTATTGCGGTTAGCTGGTGCTTGTAATTTATCATTCAGAATGCTGTGTTTGTGTTGGTAATTGTACTTTTGCGGTAACTTATATAGATTTTAAACCGCTGCTGAAGTGGCATTTATTATCACCATATATACACGTCTGACTTAGGAAGCTTTAGTCTACTGTAATAACTAAAACAAATGCTCCCCTGGTCTCCTTTTGTGTTGCTGTCTTTCACATTATTACATGAAGTGGATGAAGGAATTGTAAAGCAGGACATTGTTTCCCATATTACATAAAAAAGAAAACCCTCGTTCGTTCAAGGGCTGAGTATTTCCAACTCAAGATCGGAACTCTGAAATATGCTCCAGTTTAGTTTGTGAGAAAAATACGACAACATCGGGAAAAAGAAAAAAAAGGAGACAAACAGACCACTTAAATAGCCCTATTCATGACCTTGACATGAAGTGTCTCACGTCATATTTTATTGTCTCTCTCCTCCTCATCCTCCTCTTCACTTCTCTCTTTGTCCGTCTATCCCACCCTTGCTACATTTCACCGCTTAAGACTCCCACCGAATGGAAAACAGCTGGGTCGGGGACTGCCCAGAGCACATTATGCCCAATTCTTCAATGAATTCCCATCTACCTCTCCCCACTCCCTCTCTGTCCAGTGCGCTCCCCTGCTCCCTGTCCTCATTTAAGGTGGGGCTGTGCAGCTGAAACAAAAGAAAAACAGCCTGCATGAGAACATGTTTCTCACCCACATATGGTACACTTTCTCCCTCTCCTCCTTTCTGTGAATTTGTTTCCCAACCCTACTCCCTGGTGATACTCTGCTGTTATGGCTGGTTCTGCTTTTGACAAGCTGAAAAGCACCAAGATATAATGCAGCTGAGCTGAATGGCCAAGTATGCATACAGAGTAATGTGTCAGAATTATTAGTTTGCCCCGATACCCATAGTTCACCTGCTGTGGTAGACGACGAATTGTGTGAAGACAAACACTCATAAAAACTGTGCTATGATTTCCCAAGAACAATAATATATTTTAGGTTACACCAAACCGCACTGTAGACTAGTGGGATGCTCGGATGAAATGCATGCTAGCGCATGTTGTTTCAAAGTATCAAAGCTTGTTTTGAAAAAAGTAAACGTGACCATTGGTCTTTTGAACCACCATACCTAAAAACCACTTTAGCATCTCCGATGCTATCAGTGTTACTTGTAATACTTCCAGTACTCACACTATAACCAATAAACCTCCGGGACAGAAAAGGCATATTGTTAGTGATAGCCAGCTGATAACTGTGTCTGTCTGCTGTCAACAAAACATAATTCAGGAAGGCAATTCAGTCTCAGGATAGGGTAATACAAAAAGTAGATGGGAAGTTGTTAACGTGAGCTTGTTATGATAATACAGATGGCTGACAAATTAAAGGAAAAACTTTAACCACTACTGTTGTGACAAGAAATACAGTGCCAAGGACAACTCTTGACTGTGATGGTCATCTGAGGGATTTGTTTGACTGCGGAGGGCATTTTGGACCCCGCTCAGAGAAAAGTGTCAAAGTGCAAAGTTATTCTGGTTGACCTCTTTATCCTATGATGAATAATCCTGAAGCAGTCTAATATAGGGCACAGGGGCGGGGTGTCTGTGTGTGTGTGTGTGTGTGTGTGTGTGTGTGTGCGTGCGTGCCG
>VVHJ01023839.1:33051-45804 GCA_015107715.1 Tylochromis polylepis
GTAACTGATTTAGAAAGTACAACTGTACAAAAATGGTGAATCATATTCTGAGGCCTTCGCAATCCTGAAATCTTTCAGCATAGGAGATAGTGAACCACTGTGTTACAGTGATCTCCACCATCGTCATCAAAACACCAGATGACAAAATGTGTTTTGGAAGAACAATGTTCATTCCTGTAAAACACTAAAGTGCACTGAAGGTGTTCTGGTGACAGAATGTGACCCGGTGCCTTAGTAAGACACTCTATGTTCATTTTGCTTTTAATTTGTCACATAATTTGGTGTTATCTGCTTGCACATTTTGTCAGGTTTATTTACGTAGCACATTTAAAACAACAGCTCTTGACCAAAGTGACGTACATCTAACATAACCAAAAAGGATAAAAACATAGCAGAAAACAACAGAGTTTAAGAAAGGACACATAAAATGAGAAAAGCTGAGTACAACAACGCAAATAAAAGTACTCAGAACTCATTCTAAGCCAAAGAATAAAAATTGGTTGGAAAGCATCTGTTTAGCAAATTTAGCAGATTTAGCAAAAAGACAACAACATTAACATCAATATTAAAATTGGCCACTATAGTTCCAGTTGCCTTTTTAGCCCTGATAGCAATATCTGGCTCTTCAGTTGCCAGATGCTCCATTAAGCTGACCAGCTAGTCAGTTACCATCCTTTTGCTCTTTATTGCTGTGTAGATCGTGAAGAGAATGCTTTTAATCTTTCTTTATTAAAAGTAAATAAATACTTGCTGTGCCTAAAAGACCAGGTTTTTAAAGTTGAATCATAACCATGTCTTTAAAGAATCTGACGCAGGATAATCTTAGGAAATAAAGGGAAATTTGCAGTGTCGTCATTCTGTCCCTACTGTCACTTCTATGGTGGTAGTGGTTAAAAACTTTACATGGTCTCTCTTTAAGGTGTTTACATCACAAAGATGAAATCAATTTTCTAGAGAACTGAAGACAGTGTTCGAAGCAATGCAAGGTCAAGAGAAGTACAAGAAGGAAGTATTGCTTCAGTGCTGTGGGGGCCTGGGTGACAAATTGGGTGTATATTGTGGGCAATGTGTGTGTTTGTGTGTCTATGCCAGTGCAATTTCCTGCCTGCAGATTGACTAACATGTGGGCACCTGCCTTGACAAATCCACCCATCCTGTTTCTTTCAGCTCACAATGCATTGCTCTTTGCTGCTGTACATACATGCATCGAGCAGAAAGTACGCAAAAAAAAGAAGAAAAAAAGATGTTTAAACCATACATAAAATTTGTGCATCTGGACCTCATATCATCTATTAGCAGATCTTGAGAATGAGATCAGTGTTTCTCAAAACTTTGTGTTTCATACCAGCCCACTGAAAATATAAACTGGTACAAGAGGCTCATGCATTAGTCATTCACAGATGCTGGAAGCACACACATTAAACTAAACAGGAACTTTACATCATAAATTTTGCACATCTAGCACAGAGCAGTCCAGCGGGTAGACAAGCCAGGACAAAGTTGTCTGGCCTTGGGGGAGAGAGGCTGACGGCTCAGCCTGGCTGGGTGATACACATATACATGCATATAAATAAAGGCAACCCAAACATTGAAGACAATAATGAGATCCTTATCTATTAGTGGAAAAGGTAGAAAGAGCCTTTATAATACAGGCCTGAAGGGGAACAAATTTAACAAACTAATGAGCTGGCATGCAAACAATTTCAGTTCAAGGTGAACTAGAAAGCGTGAGTGTTGCTGTAAGAGGCACATATAGGCTCTACGTGTTGCTCCTGTACAGGCGTTGACCTTTGATTTATTGTGAATTACTTCATGTGAAAGCGTTGGCAGTGAGATGTGCTGTGTATCACACAAAGTGTGAAGGTGAGACTACCGGATCTATTGCTGGAACTATGACGCTATTGTGTATGGTGACACGCTCTGGGGCCCAGCATGTGTGTGTGTGTGCGTGTGTGGGTGTGTGTGTTGTGTCACAGAACAGAGAAATTCACTGACCTGTTAAGAACAGAGTGTCCATTACCTTCTCAGCATGGAGTTACACACTTAAAAGCAGTCCATTATTATTCCATTCAGTTTGACAAGGGTAATAAATTATCACTTTCACTTTGTGTATGTGTGTGTGCGGTGTTTGTGCGCGCGCTTGAGTAAATGGGCGTAGATGGCAGAAAGGTGAGAAGATAGCAGAAGTGTTATTTCAGTTTGGCTCTGTATCTCTTGTTCTTCACTTTAGTACCCGCCTGTACGTATCTGCTCATTTATGTGTGAACATCTTATCTCCAAGTGTCACACTGATTACCAGTTAACAAAAAGGTCTAAGGGGAATACTGCAGTTCTTGAAAGAGCTCAGTTGGGCTTGCTATTAATTGCAAATTTGGTGGTTTAATCCTTTGCTCTTCCTGCCCATATGTTGGTAATAGCCTTAAGGAAGATACAAACTCCAAATTGTTTTCTGTGCGGGTGAAAAATGTAGGTTACTCTGGAAAAAGCATCTGCCAAATGAATGGAATGTAAATAACTTATTAAAAAAAAAAAGCAGACCGGAAAAATATATAACTTCTCCACACTGGGGTCATTGCATCCAGTAAAATGTATAAAAAGTACATTAAGGCAAGAGTGAGAGTATGTGTAAATGCACATGTGGCATAGAGGGGTTACTCGTCTGTCTGAGAAATGCAGAGGATGACATGTGTGTGTCATCCAGCTGTAGATTAGAACCCCATTAGCCTCAGTGGCTGGTCTGCTGTTTAGACTGAGTATAAACACAGAGGGAGGGATGGCTCGACATCTTGTTTCTCCATCCTCAATCTCCTGATAACACTTGCAAACGCACAACAACATTTCTGGGCAACCAGACTTTCCTTATTCACATAGTCAGTGTGTGCGGACTAAGAGGTCTCCAGTGAGACTGCTCTGTGGACTGCTCTCATGCCCTCCACTGGCATCATCCTCCTCACTTCCTGTACCAGCTGCAGCTCGTCTCCCTGCCTCATTCTCCCTGTTGCTCTCTTCAGGGCAATCTGACTCTTCTTTCATTCCCACGATCACATAAAAAGTGTTTGTCAGCTGAGTCATGAGCACAATGCTCCTATCAGTTGTTGGTGCTATAAAGTGGAAAAAAAAAGTCACTGAATAGAATTAAGAATAACTGCATTTCTTGTAAGACACCTAAATATAGCAATTATAGTAAATACTCAAAACATGTTGTTGTTGTACAGTGAGGCTCTATTGATTTAAATTAGTCATGAATTGAAAAAAAAAACATAAAGTGACAAAGAAGGTTAGCCTGTGAGCCAACAGAATATTTACAGACTCTACAAGCCTCTGGAGCTCTACAGATGGGAATAAACACATTTCTTCTAAACAATATTGCTTAATTTGGTGTGTTGTTGATCTCCCATAGGATTTCAGTTGGTTTGAGTTTTCATTCTTATCAAACTACTGAGGGATGCCTTGTTCCATCTGTGAAATCATCTATATTTTTTAAAAACTTATTTTTTTTTCACTTTTTTTTCTTTCTTTTTTTTTTTTGAGAAAAATGCATATTTGCCTTCTTGCCGACAGTTAGATGAGGAAGTCATTTGTGGGTCTGTGCAGTATCTGAGGCTGTACAGCTGGCAGCTGGTTTGCTGAGCTTAGAATAAAGAGACTGGAAACTGGGGGAAACACCCACCTCAACACATTTAAAAGGTTAAAAAAAAACAACCTGTGCCCTCAATGATTAACAGGATATATTTTGTTGGTTTAATCCATACTGGAAACAACATTTTAAAAACTACAGGTTGTGGTTTCAAGCTGGATCAAGTGTGAGCTACTTATTGACCTGATAATTCCATTTTTATACTTCAGCTTTGCTCGCGAAAAAGAAAACATGGTCATTTGTGAACTTGCACGTTCTAGTCTTATTCTAAGGTCAGCAAACCAGCTGCCAGCTTTGAGGAACTGCTAGTTGGTTTTTTTGTCTTATCTTTGCAAATCTGCCAAAGTAACCATGGCTAATCTAAAGTAATGAATGGGCATACAAGTAAATGAGTGGAAAGTCTCTTCAAGAAATGTTTACCTTTGCATCATCCATCTGTCCATGAAAAGGCAGAAGTGAAGATGCCAAATATATTTTGGTGTTAACCACATATCTATGTCTGTGTAGAGGTGTCTGGATGTATTCACTATGTCTCGGTGCTCATGGACACCACACCAAGTGAGTGCACATCTTCAGCCAGTTCTACCCTAGTTTACTGGCAGCGGCCCCACTGTCTGTGCTAAAAGTCACGTCGCGAGGAGAGAGAGAGAAGCGGGGTAGGAAGGAGGAGGGGGTGTAAGGGGCACAAGGAGCAGGACACAGGAAGTGGGGAAAGATGAAGAGTCGGGAGACAATGTGATGCACAGGGGTGCTGAACTGGAGGGGAGGAGAAGTAGGAAAAGCAAGCAGAGGAGAAAGAGGAGGGAGAGCACAGGGTGTGTGCATCTGGCACTGGGAGGCAGGGGAAGATAGCGTGGGCCAGGCTGGCCGGACGTGTGTGTTTGTGTTTGATTGAAGAGGGATGTGAGACAGAGACCCCTCACTGGCTCAGTTTTACTGGAATGCTGCCATGGAGAGATGGACACTGACTCACATGCTTTAGATGCAAACACACACACACAGACACGCACACATTTGTACAGTGAGTGCAGAACACGGATAAAGAGAAAGTTACTGGAGAGTATTGGCTGAGGGGAAAGCAAGGCCGAAGAGTTCTGAGGACGGCTGCCAGAGGAGCATCTTTCTTAAAAAACCCAAGCAGCTGGTTTCCATGGGCACAGTCATTAGGAAGCTCATGCAGTACAAGCATACAAAACTTTATTTTATTTGCTTCACACTGGGAGATATAGTTTCCATAGATATCAACGATTTCAGAATTTCAGAAGAACAATGTAAAATGATGTGCACAATGCAACATAGTTCATTTTGCATTGTACACATTTTGCATTTAATCAAATTAGATTTGATGCAATGGAAATACACAGAGCTGGTACAAATAATAATAGAAGCACAGAAGAAATAGAAGAAATGCCAGTGGGAGTTGGCATATGGTTGGCTTGGAAGTTACCATATTCAATTCTGAACAGCTGAGGACCAGGTGACATGGGAAGGGTGACCATGACCCCAGTACTTGTCATTTTGATCTTATACTGTTACTGAACAGTTAATGCAGTACTTTTGTTAACCTCTTTGAATTGAAGCTGAATGTCAGCATTTCTTGATTCTTATCTTGACTGTTTGACTTGAAATCCACTGTAGTGATGTACAGAGCCAAAATGATGTAGATGACTGCTTGCCTTTTAAGATATTCTGTCACTGCCAATCTCTGCATTTTCCTATATTTTCTTATCATATTGAACTTGTTTTTAGACATTATTCCAATCAAAATTATAATTATTGCTACTATCATTACTGCTATTATTACTATTTTTCAGTGTTATAATTTGAATTGGATACTGAGATAATTTAGTACAGTAATGAAAGTTAAGGACAAGGTGAGCAGGGCTGCAGGACAAGGACAGAGATCTAAGGATAACATTTGCACGGCCATACAATGGTAAGGAAAGATCCTGCTTTTAAATTTGAGCTTTCCTTCTTTCCTTCTGCAACTAGAAAGTTTTTTGCCTAACTTGGTCACATTCATGTTAGACAAGAGATATGAGGTGTAGGTTTCCATGCACCACATAGCTGATGAAGTAGCAGGGAAAAAGTTCAAAGGAAGTCCTTTTGCTATGTTTAGTAACAGTAGCTAGCCCCTGATATGATAAACATTACAATGAGATATTAATTAGGTAATGTTATCTTTACTGAAATAAGACAATCCTGCCAGGGACTGCATTGTCTTCATGTGCCCTGGGTCAAACTCCGGGGCTGCTTGTAAGTCTCAGTCTGTCCAGGGAAACAGCTGGCCTGGCTCTGTCCAAGACAGTTCAACAACAATGGTAACATGCTCCATTTACAAAAACAGAAGAAGCTTTCTTATTCACACTAAAGTCTCAAAATGTCATCTTGTGTGGTCATGCCAATATTTCTTGGCTCGAAGCAGACTTTTAGACATTCAGGGAGATTTCTGGAAAGATGGCTAACCCAAAATACCAAACTGTGTCTTTTCACGCTTTTTTTTTTTTTAACTAAGCAAACAACATCTATAAATTAATTAATAACAAAGTTTAAGGAAATGTTAGGCAGATTTGATCATTTAGACAGGTCGTTTTTCTCTGTGGAATTTTTATTTTCTCAATTTTTTTCTGTGTCAGTTTCCTCTGGGGATATTGGGGTTCAGCAGTCCACAGATGTGCATGCTAGGTTAAGTTGGAATTCTTTTTTTTTTTTCTAAATTGGCTGTGGATGTGAGGGAGATAAAGTAGATGGATAAAGTACTATATGAATGCATGGGTAAATGTGGCTTGTAGTCTAAAGTGCTTTGAGTGGTCAGTAAGAATAGAAAACCTAGAGGAGGAGAGTGGAGAAGAGAGGGAAAGAGAAAGGAGCAAAAGGGAGGATGAACTAATGAGCTGCCAACAAGGCTTCCTTACAAATGGTTGATGATAACAAATGTCTGTTTTTACCAAGACACTCCAGGAAAAAAAAAAACTCTCAAGGTTGCACTCTCTCCAAAACAGGATGAACCTTAGATCACGCCACCAACTCCTGTTTGTACACTACTGTAGACAACTATGCCCTTACAGAGTGGCAGCAGGATAAAACACAGATAGGCACTCCAAGATGAAACTCGATACCTTTTTCATTTTCAGAGCGGTGCTTACATAACCTGATGAGTTAATAGGTCAATCAGAGTTGGACAGGACTGATGTAAACGTGTCTGGACAGAGGACAGGAGAAATCCTGTCCAAAAATTTCATACTCTTGGTTCCAGTGACATATTTTGTGCTTCCGTTAGAGCTTACTGTCTGAGAATTTCTTCGCCCCTTAGAGTCACTTCCTGTCCACCAAGGCATAGTGTCCCTATCGCCACGGAAACAACACTGCAAAGTGACTACATGAGCTGCTAAACAGTGTGCTCTTCCTTATAGGACTCCAGAGGCCAGATGGACTCCAAGTGCACACAGACACACACCTAAGTAGGGAGAGGCAGCATGTCCAATAATGGCACACAGTGTGTGTGTGCATATATGTGTGTGTGTTTGGTGAGGGGGAGGATGGAGGAGGGACATAGGGGGTCCATTGTTTCAAACTCGAAGGCAGAAGTGTTGGGCGGGGAGAGGGAAAGTCAAGGAGAGGCTAAATTTAGAGCACCTCCGCTCAAGTATTCCAAATATTCTTACGTATATTTGGTTGCTCACGTATACCGGTTGTTACTTCATCTGTTTCCAAGAATTACATCATTATGCCAGACCGGCATTAGTGATTTTAAAACCTTAGCTTGATTTATTCAGACTTTACCCTCTTTACACAGTACTTATCAGCTTTTAGATACAAAAAGATACGTTTACTCAAAAACTGAAATCTCTGGTAATACTTATTGTTTGGATAAGAACCTCAGGTTAAGAAGACAGTACAGTACACACAAGGTTAAGTCTTAATGTGCATGTTTTCAGTCATTTCCTGGCTAGCTGTATAGCCTTGACCTGCTGGTGTGGACTGGGCCACACACACACACACACACACACACACACACACACACACACACACACACACACACACACACACACACACACACACACACACACACATCCACTTCTAGCACTGACCTATACACTTCCTGTCAGGCAGGGACACCCCTTTTGAGAGAGAGCGTGATATGTCTCCACTACATCCCCCTCAGAATCCTCTTATCCAGTTCTGTCCACCTCATTGTTCTTTTCACACTTGAATATGGTCACAAGGGACCATGGCTGAAAAGATGGCAGCCGCCTAAACAGGTGTTAGCTATAAAAGAAGTGTCCGAAAGTTTAAAAATAATATATGTCACTTCATTAAATTCCTGTAAGAATAACCTCTTCATTGTAAAAAAACAAACAAACAAAAAACTCTCTTAGGTAATCATATAAATAAGTAACACTAATAATAATAAGTAAGTTAATAAATTGTTTTAAACAAGAAAATAAACACAATGCAACCAAAGATACATTGAAATGTACCCTATTTGCTCATACAGCAAATTCCAAATAATATGCAATATCTCCTTCCTTACAAAAATATGCCTTGAATTAACACTCAGTCTCAGGGTGTACCTGTTAATTTTAACATAATGCTTACACATAGTTTGGGTCAAATTTGACCCATTTAGACATTTCACAGTAGTTTAAATACAGTAAATGTTATTCTCTAAAGCAGAAATTTGTTGACTTTAAAATGACCTAAAATACACCAAAATGAAAAAGAAGTATACTGTTGCACAAGTGCCACAGTTTTTGTACATTGAGATTGATTTTAGATCCAGCGGTTTGGATCAATTCAAGGAAAAATGGTGGTTTTATGGACTCTTGAAACTGAACCTGAACATGCCATGTTGACAGTGCTATATGAACTGGCTGTTTCCACCACATTTATCTATGTTCCTGTAGAGAAAGGCACCTGATGGCCTTTCAGAGATCATGGGGGAATCTCGAAATAATAAAGCAATATAGGAGTGATCATATATGGTACACATAACGAACAGATGTAAAAGGGTGGCTTGCCACAGACACGAGATCTGCACCTGCAAGCAGAGAAATCTGCAATGTACATAAATAATCTAGAAAAAAATATCACTCAATTTACTTTGAGTTAACTGAAGGAGCCACTAAGATTATAAGGGCACCTGAGTTGCCATTTCAACGAGTGTGGAAAACAAATGTGCGAGTCCCACGCATGGCAGGTTAATGCACAGATTAGTGTGCAGTAAGCTTCATTTTTATCTTTACATGTTCAAAGTTTTAATTAGTGTTGAATTAGTTTTGATAATTATGGGATGGCAGTATAGCAGTGAGGGTGGTCTTTAACAGCTGTAATAGTTGTGCATAGATGTAATATTTCCCAGCAATTCCAGAATGCTCTTGTCATTTTTACTTTCAATAACATATATTTCAGTCATTGTGGCTGTTATGTTTCATGTCTAGGACATGATACTGTGTGAAGAAGATGTTTTTCGCCATAAACAAATGCTATAAAACCTAAAAAAAAAATACACTCTCACTGCTATCTGAAACATTAATTAAGCACTAATCATCCATTTATTGATATCAGGCAGCCTATGTATAGATTTTAAATAGATTTATTGTTGTTCAAACTTTGGAATAAATATTTCGACAAGAAAAGAGGAGAGAAGAGTTAAGTATTTACTACAGATTCTGTCCTTCCTCTTCTTCCTCTTTTCTCAGCAGGACTGTAATGGTGATCTATTATGGTTTTTGTGTGTGTGTCTGCTATGCATGGGTGTGTTTGTCTTTGTGTGCATCTGGTTTACCAATCTCAGCTCCATTGTCATATCCTTGACCTGGTGAGGGGCACATCGAGGCCGGTGAAGCTACGTGTTTAACGCGTTTCCTTCCATTGCTGAGCTCTGATGTCACCCCGTAAGGTGATTCAGTTGAAGCAGACACAAGTGGAAACTAGTGGGCACTGTCTGAGAAGATAGCAAAGATGGGGAGGGGGACACATCTCACGTTGAGGTAGGAGACAGTGTATGTTTAAGAGGTAGGGGTGCTTGGGGAACACAGTTTTAACAAGGTTTTAATGACATGCTACAAATGGCCCATGATCCAGAACAGAACAGTCTACGCTGGATCTCAGAGACCCCGTCTGGGTTTTCATACATTGGTCAGCTGTTAAAATCAGCATTTCATGCTGTAGATTAGTTCTGCACCACCCAGTCTCTCTCATTTCTACCTCTATTACATGCATCTCCTCATCGTATTGCACTCAAAGCCACCTCATGCTGTGGTCTGTGATTACAGCCAAGTGTTTACAATCCTCCCATATTAACACTTGTGTTAAACAGCATGGGGTACCATCCTGGACTAGCTTTTTTCAGACACACAGAATTGGTCTTAGAGTTGACACCATCAGCTTGATGGTACCTGCCAAATTCACATATCTGCTTATGTGAGGCAGAACAAGCATGCATAAATAAGCTACCTCAGCCTATATTTATTTATTGCTTTAAACAGACAAAGCAGTGTTGTAAAGAGAAATGAAAACTGAGAAAATGGAGAAGTAGGACATTTTCAAAGTGAAGATGAAGAACCAATGAAATCCAGACTTTAGTGGAGGAGAGCACTGTTTATGCTTTTATATCTTGAATCGGTTCAAATGTGCATCATAAATATTGTGTGGAAAGTTTGCTGCATTCTTTCTTAATGGGATGCTATTTTCTTTTTGCCGTTCCACTTCTAGATTTTATTGTTGCACCATGTATCCAGCACTACAGCTGCCAATGTCCAATTTCACAATACACAGGTAAATTAGAAATGGCACTGTGAGAAATTGCACAAGTCTGCATCTGCACAGCTCCGAGTGTGCTTATGTGTGCATGTATGAATGTGTGTGTGTGTGTGTGTGTGTGTGTCCTGGGTGTACATGTACATGTGGGTAATAAGAACCAAATGGTGGGGTGTGCGAGTGCATGGTTTCTCTCCCCCATCTCTAATCAGGCAGTCCCCAGGAGTACGGTGTGAGAGCGGACTCGGGGCTTAGAGTGCTGAGCTGCTTCATAAATCAGCTCTACCCATAGAGAGACCTTGATACATGCGGACTCCACTAACTCAGTGATGGAGCTGCAAAGTGTTATTCCTTTCTGGTGACTTTTTGAGGGGGTTTCAATCATGTTTCAGTCCTCGTGGTGATTAAAGCGTGTGTGAAGTGTGAAGCAGCAGAAATAATGAATTTGCCATTATTTGATGACCATGGTGTGGTCTGGGTAGGTGGTCTTTAATGAGAAGGCCAGTCACTGTCTGAAGAGAGAGAATTTATGCTTGCTCTCTCACATTAGATTCCCAGTTACGGTACTGCAACCTTTACACACACACACACACACACACACACATGTATGTATGTATGTGTGTGTGTCTTATATATCTCCTATTTTTTCCTTCTCTCTTCTTTTCTTCATCTCTTTCTTCTCTCTGTTTCAATCCTCATTCCCCACTGGAGATGGCCTCTCCCTGTCCTCCATCTCTTCTTTTGCGCTCTTTCTTTCTCTTTCACATCTGGTCAGGCAGCTGTGGCTGGCCAGGTTTCAGTGGGGTGGGAAGGGAAGGTGTGGGGGGAAGAAGAGGAGCAGGAGAAGGGGAAGGGGAGGTGGTTTTGAGAAGGCTATCAATTGCAAAGCCCAGGGCACAGTAAAAGAAAAAAAAAAAAGATTTGACACAAAAAGTGCACTGTGAAAAAAAAAAGAATTTAGTTTGAACTGAATTTCTTCTGTTTCTCTCAGTCTATCTATCACACTGTCTCCCTGTGCACTATTAAACTCTATTAAAGAGAGCAGCAGTGCAGAGAGAAGGGGTACGGGAGGCTGGGAGTTTGGGGAGAAGCAGGGGAAGAAGGGGGAGGATGGTGAGGGCAAAGATTTCAATATCTGATTTCCACATCTTAAATACATTAATTTATCTTACCCTGAGGCTCTTTTAAAGTCAAGAGAAAGGAAGGGAAGGGATGGGAGGAGGGAGAGGAAAAGGAGCTAGGGTACTTATGACATTTTCATTGTGGAATCTTGTTTCTATTGTTTCTATGGTCAACATATTGCCCAAAGATTCCACATGCCATCATGGCCACACAAGCTCCGAGCTGCTAAACGGTCACAGATGGTATTACACACTTTGTGCGCATGCAGATGACTTGATTTCTGTCGGGCTTAGATGCTTTTTTTTGCTGTAATATGCCAATGTCAGCATGTGATTTACCGCTTATGAGTGTGTCATTGTGTTGCCACATTCCAGGATGTCGACTGTGCTACCTTTATGCCAACTAGCCTGTCTTTGTGGATCTCCGCCTCAGTGCCAGTTCCCCCTGCACTCCAGCTGAAGTTCATGACCCCTCATAGTTCATGTTGGGACAGGGCCTTACTCAGGGAGAGCGAACTCTTCGCTGCGGTCTCACGTGACTCTAGCATATGGTAAGTCACCCTGAGAGTGGAAAAACTCCACTTTTCGTTGCTTGCACTTCTTTCCAACTCATTTTATGGCCAGTTTCAGAGCGCGAGGAGCCAAACAAACAGAGAGGAATAAATGGTCAGGGAGAGGGGTCTGAAACACAAAGATAGAGATGATGGGCCTGTATCGCATTCAACAAGCGTGAGTAGGATGTGACAGAGCCATTAGGATTGACAGAGAGTTTGCAGGTGTGGGTGCATGTACTTGCCTTTGTGCGTTGGTGTATATCAGATTTTCTGAAGGTGTGCCTGCATGTGTTTCTGTTTGTAAGTGTGTGGTGCTAGGGTACTGGGGAAGGTGAACTTATGCTACTCTCGGTACAGGAAGCCCCTGATTAGCACTAACGAGAAATACAGACCATATTAATGCAGCCACACACCTCTCCCTCCCTCCCTCCCTCCTCCTTTTCTCTCTCACTCTTGCCATCTGCACTCTCTACATTCTCTGCCAGACATCATAAACCCACGGCAGAGCACTGAGACACACCAGACCACTGAGGGGGGCAGGCAGGGGGCTGCCATGCACTCAAGCCCCTCTTGCACATTCAGCCTCACAATATCACATTTTTCAAGCAAACACATATGGTGAAACATGCTGTACACACACACACACACACACACACACACGCACACACACACACACACG
>VVHJ01023843.1:2362-15826 GCA_015107715.1 Tylochromis polylepis
AGATTTTAAAAAAAAAACTTTTAAAAAAAAAAAAAAAAAAAAAAAACGGCAATGATTCTTCAGCTTGTTGTTGAGTAAGGACTGTTTTTCCTGATATCTTCCCTAGCGAGCAGATTTAATTTCAGGTTTCAGATCGCCAGTCTGAAATGTGAAGTTTCAGACTGCTAAGCCAATCCACTGGCCTATTTATCATTTTACATATTCCTGCCCTCTGCTTGTGAAGTGAACATTTACATCCAAAGCAACAATCTATATCTCTAACCACGCAAAATTATTAATGATCAAAGTACCTGTAAGTCAGGATTGGCAGCGGCTTTCTGCAGCTCAGCGTTGATGATCTTCTCTGTTTTCTCCCTTGCAGCCTGCTCGACCATGCGCTGGCTCAGTACAGACAGCTTCGCCAGGGCCGAGGACAACTCCTCTGTAGCCAGAGCTTGACGTGCTCGGTCCTGTTAAAGAAGCGCAGGTAATAAGCAGAGACCAAAAGAAAACACACTGAAAAGCTGAGATGCTACCTTAGCGATTGTAATTTATACGCGTACCTGCCAGCTCATTGCCCTCTCAGTCAAACACTGCAGTGCTTCTCCTTCTGGCAGACGCACTGGCAGCTTCTGCAGTGAAACTAATAACGACAGAATGGTCTCTAATCTCGGCCTCCGTGATCGCTGGCACAGCGGACACAGGAATTTGGAGTCTTTACTATTGCTCTGCCAATTCACGCCAACCTTCTTCTGAGATCCTGTCTTAGGCAGAGGGACACAAGCTCCATGGAACCAGTCTTTACAAAGCTCGCACTGCAACATGAAGCCGCTGGCAGTCTTTCGACACAAACAGAACTTGACTTCCTCAATGCGATCTGCCATGGCCATCTTGGCTAAATTTGCAGCTCGGAGTGAGTGAATGGACTCTACTTCTTTCTGTTCTTTGGCTTTGAAAGCTGCTACAACAGTAGAAGGGTCCCGCACCTCCTCGAGGTTCTCCTCCAGATCGCTCAGGGTATCGGGGTCAAAGCCGCCCCTCTCCTTCTCCATGAGCTCCTTAACACGCTTTCGCTTGCTCTTACTGTTGCCGTATACTCCAATGTCCACACGAGGACTGAGGACCTAAGAGATATTTGTTATAATTATCATACAGACTTTATTTAAAGACATTTAAGTATTTATGCATCTCAGCCACAAGTAACATCAAATGTTTCCATGAGACCCCACCTGGAGCAGTGTGTACGTGGAGTTCTTCTTGAGGAACGTGCGAGCAGTCCTCTCCCTCCAGGCTCGAGCTGCAGTCACCTGAGACTCCACCTGAGCCAGCGGATCGAGCCGCACGGGGATGGAGCGGCCCCTGGCCAGCAGGCTCTCCAGCTGATCCAGGTAAGCATAGCTGCTGCCGTTTTGGATGGCCTCCACCTTGGAGGTCCACTCCTTGGCCTTTTGCAGCGCTTCCCGAAGGGCCAAAATATTTGGGAGGTACGCTGGGATGTTCCGAGCTTCCAGCACAATGCTCTCAAGCGTCGCCATGCTGTGACGAGGTCTAAGATTACAAGAGCACAAACAAACATGTTAACCCTGTGATTTTAAAAGTTAGACTTTTATGGGTAATTTAGACTTTCATTCACATATGAAACTTTACCTGGCCTGCAGGCAGGCACGAGCCTTATCCTCCCATCTCTCTGACACGGTGAGGATTTCTTGGAGTTCAGCCATGGCCTTCTCCACGGCATGGTGCGGAGCCAAACCCACCCCTGAGTCGATCAGCCTCTTCATGAGCTCCAAAGTGACGCGGTGGGGCTCGGCAAGGGTGGCACGCACCTGAAATTTGATGATGTTCTCAGTCTCCGTTTTGCTCAGTCTTTTGATGTTTATGATTTTAATTCATATCTGTCACTGCAAAGATTTAGCTTCCTTTACACTGGCACAGAACTACTTAGAAATCTAAATACTTCTAACAATATGATAATATTCTACAGAAACAGAGAGCAATACACTGTTCCCATTTTTGAAATGGGAAAAACTCATAGCACTTCAATGACTTAGTCTTAAGTTGACTCCTTTTCATTTCCACTTGGTAACAAAAGTGGAAAATCTTCTGTTTTTGCAAGGGCAACAACTCTCATCGTCTGATGTGCGCTCACCTCGTCAAGCCACCGGGCCTGCTGGAGCTCCTGTTTGAGTCTGGGCAGCTCTGGCAGCTCCACATCCAGGCCACTGCCCAGATCCAACAGCGCCTGCAGCTTGGAGGAATCGGGCATCTCATCTGACAGTGCCACCTGGGCCCGTTCGTGAAAGTCCTCCACATTCTCCAGTAACTCCTGACAACACGGGCAGTGGCAGACACATTGAGAGGTAAAGGAAAAGCAAGAAAAGTCAGGTAGTGGTTTAAGAGTATTGGTTGAATGAGTGGGGGAAGCGGGGAAAAAAATTACACAAGGGACAAAAAAAAAAAGTTAAAAAATATTACAACTATAATTGGGATCTATGTATTGACACGTGAAACTAACTTTAACTTGTCGCGCCTGGCTGATGATGCAGGGTAGCCTGTACAGCTGCTCTACAAAGGCTTTCAGCTCATCCACAGTCAGTTTGGTCCGATTGCGATTGCTCTCAGAACGCAGGCGGCTGCTGGAGATGCACACAGAAAAAGAGGGAAAAAAAAAATAACAAAAAAAAAACAAAAAAACAAAGATTTAGTTCCTCTTTGAACAAAACCCATCTACAAAATTGATATTGAAAAGATTAAAAAAAAACAAAAACAAAAAAACTGATATCAGGCCCCCCAACTTGCGAGTGGCTAATCAGCACAAATCATTGTCCTGACCTGTGCCTCTGCTTGCGGCTGAGCAGCAGCTGGGCTACAGAGGAGCACGTCTCTGCCTCTTTGACCATCTCCCTCAGGCGACGGAACAAAGTGTTCTCAGGATACTTTCTGTCCTCTGCGTCCTCGAGCAAAACTTTGAGTTCAATGAGATCTGTGAGAGAGCCATGGAAAGAAAGAGCAGGAGAAAACATAGATGAGAGAGGATTCAGGTATAATAAAGACACAAATAACTACATGTAGGGAACAAAATGCTTGTAGTTTATAATGCAATACAACAGAGACCTTTCTTGTTTTTCTGGTCTGCAGCCAAGGCTTCTGTGACCCTCTTTGCCCAGGTATCATAAGACTGAGCTCGAGTCTTCACGCCATACAGCATGGAGGGGAACTCTTCCAGATCATAGCGATACCTGAAACAGATCAGACAGAAACTGCGCTTGAAATTTTTTTTTAAGAACTTACTACCAACACAAGCTTGTGCAGCTCTTACAAGATTAAAGTTTCTTCCGTGAATTTAAAAAAATCTCACCGAAGACACTTGTTGCCAAGAGGACAGTCGCAGAGATCTTTCGCGTGGTGGAGACAAACCAGTCGGTCTGGGCTGCAGGAACAGGTCAGCGCAGACAGGAAACAGGTGGTCTTACACTTGTAGCACTGGCGCTCATCGTCCGGAACGAGTTCAAACACCTCCAGCTCGGATGACAGCACCCCCTGTTGGCAATTAGGAAAGCGATGCCCAAATAATCAGAATGGGTGACACATTACCATCAAAATCCCCCCGTGCCTTTTACATGTATAACATCCACGAAACAAACAAGAAAAACATTCACCATTTCCTGGACAGCCTGTCTGAGTTTTGTTTCTTCCTCCATCATCTCTTGCATTTCTTTATAGACGGCAGCAGCCAGCTCCACGTCGAGGCTCTCTGGATCTGCGGCCATCTTGCAAAGCAGTTCCTCGTGGGAGAAAACGCAGTAACGGTGGAGCCGCCGGTAATGGGCAACACACTGACGGCCCATTGGCAACTGAAGAATTGGTGAAAAACAAGCAAAGTTTTGGCAAAATAATATATTACCAAAAAAAAAACATTTCCATATATAAAATAAAAGAGGAGTTTGTTTTTTTGCTCCCTCACCCAATCAGCTGTGCAGAAGTTAACAGCCTCTGCAAAGTTGTAGCCCTGGTTGAAGCCACTGTGGTAGGCCCGGGGAAAGGTAACCACAAACTCCCCGGCACACTGATTGGTCCTGTACACCTGATGAGAGGATAACATGTAATAAATAATCCTGTCCACATGAACATTTAACCAGATCAAATTCAAACCCAGAGTACAGGCTACATACAGGGACACCATGCTCCATGAGGACATTGGGATTCATGATGGTGACGAGCTGATGAAGGAGGTCAGGCTGGGAGTCAAAAAGCTCTGGAGCTAACTTTTTCATGACAGCCTCTAATTTCTCTGCTGCAGAGGCCGGGACTCCATACCAAGTCTTGGGTTCTCCCCTGAAGAATAGAAGGAAGACATTATCACACTGTTGTTCTATATTTAAGGCTTCTATTGTACTATAACTGCACAGAGCAGACATAAACATCATAAGATCAACTATAAAAGCCCTTCTGAAGCAAAGGATTACCACTGACATGCAGAATTTTGTTTTCATCAACATTACTACTTATTTGCTGCTTCTAAAAGTATACTTCATAAACTTGCCAGTGCAGAAAATTGATGGAGTAGCTCCAGTGGTCTTCGATGTGCCAGCAGAAGGAGGAGAAACACATGCCCACGTAGAGCCAGGGTACCTTCATGCCCGAGATGTCCACGTTGATGTGGGTGAGCACAGATTGCTCCAGCACTGGCATGTTGTTCAAGTTCCAGCCTGAGTTTGCATAATCCTAATAGCAGAGGAAAAGAGTGCTTCTATTAAGGGCAAATTTCAAAGTATTAAATCCATAGACTGGAGGCTGGAGCTGGTTAGATGGAAATGCTCAATAAAATACTAAATAGAATAGTGTGTGTGGTATTATAAACGTTTAGCAGAATATATGAGAAAATGAGCTGACAAATGTCCCTCCCTATCAGTGACAGCATTTTGGAGGAAAAAAAAAAGAGCAGAACAAATATTGCTTTTTAAACTTGACTCTCCACTGTACAAGTGTTCGGCACACTTGAAGTTGGTGGTTTTGAATGAGATTAGATACACAGTCACACAGTTTGCATGAACAATACTTTCTCTTCGTGTTACTTTTCAACTTTTGTCAAGTCAACACATCACCACATTACGATATCTAAGCTGTGTAACCATCTTCTCACCTCCTCATCTCCCATCAGCCTTCTCTTGCCGTCCCTAACAGGGAATCCGCTGCCGACATCCTTGGAGCTGATGTCCGCTCCATACTCTACGATGACATCCTCCTCAATGCTGCTGACCAGACGCCAGAACTCCTTCTCCACCAACTCTGTGGGGACCATCTGGGGGGGCGTAAGATGGATCTTATGACATATCCTGTTTTATGTCAGGCCTGAGAGCAGCATCTGTTTACTCATTCTAGCTCTACTGAGTAGATTTCACATACATGAACAGGCATGTTGAAGTAGTCAGACTTGAAGTGGTCGGCCATCTCTCCGAAGCTTTGCAGGGTGTACTCCCTCACAGCTTGCTCGAAGCCAAACGCCTCCCTAGGCTTACTGCATTCCTGTGAAGGAGCATAAACAATTCATTAGCATCACTGCTGTTGAAGCCACACCCATTTGAGTCATTAAACTTTAAGTTTGTTGCAAGACACAGAATTTTGTCTCCCTGTTCTTTATATTTCTTTCAGGCTTCACCACTATACTTGGTATGATGAGTACCATAGTAACTGTAAGAGCACCAATCTTTGAGATGAGAATCATTTGTGTCATACCACAGATACCACGGGGAGGCTAAAAGCACATTCAGCTCCTACCTCAGCAACACACTTAGGGCACCGCCAGTCTCCTTTGGGTACATCCTGCAGAGGTGGGATCAAGCAGAAGGTGTGGTAGCTGTCGTCACAGCCATCACACAGCAGGAGCCGGTCCTCTTCGTCCCCTCGTCCACACACAAGGCAGAGATAGAGGTCGATCTGGTGGTTAGCGCCACATTTTTTATTTTTTTTTTAAAGGAAAAACAAAACAAAACAAGATGCAAAAATTGTTGTGGTATTGAGTAACATGGTGAATTTCGACACTGAACACAATGAAATGACACTCACAAAGTTGACCTCCAGGGTCTCCTTGCGTGGTCTCATCTTGATGGCGAAGGCCTGTGCTTTGAGGTGGCGCTGCTTCTTGTTGAATCCATCATCTAAGTGATTTGGAAAACTACAGTAAGAGGAGTGCCTCTTGTTTTTTGAGTTAAAAAACAAAAACAAACAAAACAAAACAACCCACACAAGTCAATCAAAAATGATGTTTACCAGCTGATACGATCTCCAAGCCGACCATCTTGGGACTCGTTCCAAAGATTTTAAGGGTTTTTGGCTCCTTGTTTTCCCGCTAGAGAACAACAACAATAACAGCAGCAGACTGTGAAACAGAGTGATCCTGCTAAATGTTAAGACATCCTCAGAGGGGGGGGGGAATTCCTGACACAGCTGGAAATCTGGATGTGCAGAGGGAATGCCAAAAGTTAACGTGTCAAACACTTTTTTAAATTTTTATTTTGGGGGACTAATAGCTCTGCTACAATTGATAACTTTGTGACCAATTTGCAGCAATGTCATCAAATGTTACGCTCGATGAAACGCATTAGTACGCAAAAGATAACCAACAGCTCACAGCATTTTTGTTTTTAGGTCAACGCGGGTTACAAATTCGACTCTGAGTTGATGTCTGAGCAGCTTCACTTTACCTCTGACTTCAGGCGCCTGGAGCGTCTCTCTGGCAGTAGCCGCTCTTTGGTTTGCAATGCGTCACTGTCTCCATCTTTATCCTTCTCATCCTCCTCATCGTGCTCCTCTTCCTCTACAGCCTCCTCGCCAACTCCCTCATCTACCTCATCCCCATCATTTCCCTCATCATACAGCCTTTGGAGGCCCTATACGGAGGGAAAATGCTTACTGAAGAGGTTACTGAAGAAAGCCAGGATGTTATTTGGCCCAAAGGCTATTACAAGCTATTAGAAACAGGACATTTACATACAGTATGAAGTGTTTTAGGAGAAACTTCCGTAAGCACAATACATATACATGCTTTTTAGTCAGAAAACCTCAGAGGATCTACTTATGATGGTCTGAAACACATTAGCTGTAGTTTTCCTCCCAATTATGATATAAAATGCAGTTAAACAGCATTCAGCACCACTCACAGTTAGCGTGGCTCCAGTCTGGAAGAGCTCATAGGGGTAAAGGATCCTCTCATAGTGAGAACGTAGGAGAGACCCGGTGCCTTTTCCAGGAGGGTAGCCCATTCGGCTGGCCACCTTGGACCATAACTTTTCTTTACACACCGTCTCAAAGCCACCCTCGGATGACACAATCTTTAATGCACACAAAGAATGATTTTTCTTAGCTCTTACCATTTAATCTAATCATCCAAAATATTTTTCAACATTACAAGTTCAAAACTTTTTTTGTGCTGTCAAAAGATCCTTATTTACAGAAATTCTCCAAAAACAACAACAACAACAACAAAAATAATAAAAAAAAATAAAATCAATTTTTAGGCTAAAGAAAGCAAACAAAAACAAAACACTGCACAATAAAACTCATCCATGCTGACTAGTTCCACCTTGCTGAGCTGATAGAGGTCCAAGAGCTTCCTCTCCACATGAGGGAATCGAATCTTAGATCCCTGCAGCTCCCAGAACTTTGCGATTTGATCCAGAAAGTTGAGCTTTACGCGAGTGAGTGCCTGGAAAAGCAGCAGAGAATGAGCAAAAGGACAGATTAGAAATTCAGAGGCTGGTATTTATTTTGTTTTCACATTTTGGTGCCATGAAAACCAAGAAAATTTCATTGAAAAAAAACAACAAACAAAAACAAAACAACAACAACAAAAAAAACCCATTTCAATTTCTACAACTTCCATACATAAATCCTATTTGATATCAGTCAAAAATGGGTAATGGAGTCTGATACTAATCATCTGTGCATTTCTAATATAAACAACATTTGGGCTGTCCTGCTGCCCTGAACTGAAACAACACACATCCAAAAATTGACTTTAAGAAAGAGCATCCATGACAACAAACACTGGACACAAAACTGAACTAAAAAAAATGTTTAAAAAATAATGCAGCATTTTGTTTTAATAACTTCTTCCTAGTCAAAATAAAAACTGCAGTGTTTTTTTTCCCAGTGAGACTTGTCTTTATTATCTGTTGTACATACAGCCAAAGCAGGAACAATACTGGCTTCAGCAACATTATAAACAATGACTGGAGTTATTTTATTTATGTATTTATTTGCGGCAAACTCACCTCAAGTTCATTCAGCCTTTGTACCCGAGGAGTGAACCGGAAGTTGCGTACATCACAGGCAAACGGAGGCTGCCAGTCCTGATTGACAACAGAAGAGAAATATTACAGTCACCAAAACAATGAGGAAATCATTGAGACGACACGTGACTAGCTTAAAACAAAGAGAAAAATCTAAATGTATCTGTTGCATGTGTGCATTTCGTTGGACGCCACTAGGCCCAATGTCTACCATCGTTCCACTTTAACTTAGCTAGCCACCACTTTAAAACCAAAACACCAGGTGGGAGTGAGGAAAACAGCTAAATTTTCTTCGCTTTTCCCCCCACAAATTTTCTGAACAACAAACGGAAAGCAGTGTCAAAAATGTTTAATTAAAAACTGAAAAGAAACTGAGCCTCGTTTGACCTCTATTTAGACTAATGGCAACTAGTAGCGTCGCTGCGTTTCGTAAAATCCACGCAGGCCCAAAGTAAACCAGCTCAGGATCACAAAAAGAGAACACACCAAAAACCTCTGCAGATTTTCAGTGTTATAAAAAAAAAAATACCTGAGGGGGTCGTATTTTGCAGATGCCCGTCTTCTCTGCAATAGGTCGGATCTTGTTGATGAATCCCAAAGGATCCGAGAAATCCTCCCAACTCGGCTCAAACACCGGGCATTCGGGAGGAGGCACGAACTCCGCAAACGCAGACATGTCGGCGTCCTTCCAGTGACACAGTCTTAAAAAGAATTATATCAGGAATAAAAATGTGCAAAGCTGAGCCTCAGAAGTCCATAATTGTGTTAGCTACAGTTGTTTCTTTTATCTTGGGGAACTTCCTCGGTGTCCATCATGATTCTTCAAATCTCCCCAAATAACAAATCACTTCAGTGACAGAAGCATCCCAGGGGCGAATCCTAATGTGGTGCGAAAAGTGAAGGCAAAAATACAACAAGAAACCGGTCACTGATGCATGTTACTCCTGTATCCGTAAACAGAGGGCCAAGCCAGGCCGGGGTATCTCCACCAAATTCTCTCCCTACCTGGGACGGAGGGCAGGGTCAGTCCAAAAACGCCACCATTGCTTCTCTCAAACCAAAGCTTAAGGAGAAAAAAAATCAACTCTGCGGTGAAGACTTGGCCGCAGACGATTCGTTAAAGAAGTTTCACAAACCCCAACACACAAAAACACTCCGTCTATTATGTTACACAAGCTAACATCGCTTCTGCACTACCTGGGCAGTGCATGATTTCTTCGTGATGATACATTTCCAACAAACTTATCTAAGGTTAGCTGTAATGTTCACTAGCTAACGTAATCACACTAGTGAACTCGTCGATGTCCAACAAAATAAACTCCAGTCTCTTCGTCGTCCTCCTCTGGTAGCACCAGTCAAGCTGGAAAACAACACGGAGGAGCCTAGTACCAAGCGTACACTGTTGACTGTTTTCTTCTCTCCGTGCATCAGCCCCCATTCATTGAAGCATTTGAGGCAACGGAGAACTAGCACAGCTAATTTGGTAGGCTAAAAGCAACTTAGCTACCGCTTCCCGTTGCGCAGCTAACATTGACGTTAGCTGGTACAGTTGACTGAGCAGGACGACCGTCCATGGTTTAAGCAGGTTAAATGAAATCGCATATACAAAAGCAATACTCTCTTTGCTTTGTTTTACTGGAGACAGCTTTCCGTATAGTTAAACGTCGTCTGTACCTATTGTAGTCGGATTAGCAAACGTGCTAGTTACAACTAGCAAGGAAAGGGAAGAGCTCTTATGGTGCTTTCATGGACACTCGGAAAAGGTTTTACTACTTCTGAATTCATTGCTGTTTTGTCAGCTAATTTTGATGTTCGTGTGGAGAAAATATATTTAGTAATAAGCGCTAATAAATGCATATTAGTTGTAATAATCTGCTGGGTTGATTATTGTCACGGTTCTGCATTTAAGCAATGGTGTAGAAAAAATTAGCGAGCACGAATGCGATTGGCGGTGGTGTCAGTAATGTATCTTCAAGCAGATGTCTGTCAGAGGGGATCTCCTTAATGTGGTAATTCAGGCACACACTCTGGCTGAGCCCCATACACCTGTTGTTCACACCTTTTGTTTATACATGCAACCTGTCAGAAGAAAGTTGGTTTGAAGGCAGCTTATTTCAAGCAGTGGGTAAATTGGGTGTATAAAGGCTCAGCATAAGATGAAGGAGGATTATTTTTAATTGTGCATCTAGTGTAGTCCAACAATCCAAATGTGTATAAATGAGCATGTCTCTTTAATGTGTAAGTCACTTTATTGCTGAAGTTGGACATATCTGCTGTTAGTTTATATAGACTGAGCCAGATTAATTTCTAACATAGCATAATTTACTTGTATACAGTACTGTGTAAGTCTTGAGTCACCCCTCATTACTTTATATTGTGCTAAGTGAATAAACAGCAGCAGTTTATAAAAGTATGTTTGGCAAAGACAGAGTTTATATAATTCTAGTGAGCTTGAAAGTCGATATTTGGTTTGACCACCTTTATACTTCAACACAGGCTGAACTCGCTTATGCAATCTTTCTTCTAATCTCTTTAAGTAGTGCTCAGGAATAGTTCTTTGGGCTTCTTGAAGAACATTCCAAAGCTTTGGATGTTGGCTGCCTTTTGTTTTGTTCTCTGTTCAGATGATCCTGTTTCAATAATGTTGAGGTCCAGGCTCTGCGGTTACAGTGTGTGTTTTTCTATCCAGCTATACTATATTGGCAGAGTGTTTGGGATCACTGTCATGTTGAAAAATAAAACCATTTTCATTTGGCTCCATTTTAGATGCTATTGCATGGTGGATCAAAATCTGATAGTCCTTTTCTGTGTTCCTCTGAAAACGATCAAGTTTAAGAACTGGATTGTATGTACGTGAAAAACAACCCATGTCAAAAGGAAAACTTTGAAAGACCTCCAGAAAGCCTGGAGAACTATTGTTCAAGACCACTTTAAAATAAATTACAAGAAACTATGGCTCCTCAGAAGTAAAATATAAAGAAGTGAAGGCTGTCACAAGTACATAAGTATCCAAATATTGTAAAATAACACGATGCCATGTCAATTCTGTGTGTAGCAAAAAACTACTAAATGAATAACAGCTGTAGTGAGATGCACTTTATATAGCATACAGAGTGTTAAATTATCTTCTGGACCAAAAGCTATGTAAAAATCTAAGTTTTAAAATTAGAGTTTGATTTTATCTGTTGGTAACAGTGGCTGAGGTGACTTTTTTTTTTTAACTTAATACAATATTTTAAAAAATCTCAGAAATAAGCATAATAGTATGTTTCATAATTGAAACATTTTGTCATTTCATTCTTTTTATTTAAGTAATTAATGAAAACTTACAAAAAAAAACCATACAAACAAACCAAAATTTGTTTGTATTTTGTTAAATAGGTAATTAATAAGAAGGATGAACTACTTAGGCTGGCACAGCTGCTGCAGTGGTTTGCATTATCACCTCATAGCGTCAGGTCCTGGGTTTGAAGCCAGGATTCATGGCTAGCTTTATAGTTTTCTGATAGCGGTTTTCTCAACACACGCGCCAAACCCTCTGCACAGTATGGCCCATCACTATTTTTTGGATAATTTACCCCTGACTTACACTTTGTCTTCGTGATAGTTCAGCAGCAAAACTGCCTTTTTGAGTTTACGTTTTTGTCTCTGGAGTTCCGTGTTCTTCTCCACTTTTCGCCTACCACACAGCCAAACCGTGACAGAAAAGCCCTTTGCTTTCTTCCTCTTCTTCTGGGTCTGATTTACAACCTCCATAGTCCGGCCTTTCCAGTACATTCAGCATGCCAACTACACAACACCTCACATCAACAATGGGTACTCCTAGTATGTTCAGTGTGCCTCCAGTGTCATCTACCCATTTTATGTAGCCATTATGCATAAGGTCGGAAGCAGATCTGTTCACACTGCATTATAAATCTAAAAAAAGAGCACTGATACAGTGTTCAGCTTCAATAAGGCGATATGATCAATCTTAACAAATACTTTTAAAACATTCAGCTCAACAACATCTTCCCATTTGTCTTCTATTTTTTATTATATCACAATTCAAGAATTATACAAGTTAATCTCTCACATTAAATCCTCTTACTATCAATTTGACATTATTCCTATTAATGTTTTAACAGAAATCTCCCTGACCAATGGTCCACACACATCTCTGTCATTCTAATTATTTTATTACTGGGCCAGCTACATTTGGCATTAAAAATGCAGTAGTTTGATCTTTCCCGAGCAGTAATATTTCTCAGCAATATCAATCAGGTATCCATGCTCAACACAGCACTAAAACATCTCTTATTAGAGTAATAGACGATTCATTGTTTGCTGTTCTGTTCTAATCCTTCTACATCTAAATGTAAATGTGTTATGGTTGACCTTAATATTCTTAACCCTTTAAGGCCCACCATAGCACCAAGTCCGCCAGAGCTTATCTTTACATTTTACATGCTGTAGTGCCATTTTGGGGAGCATTTCAAGTTACTATACATCAATACAACCGTTATATCCTAAATTTTAATAATATGTATGCATTAAGTCCATAGTAACTACATAAATTGCAAAAAAGTGCAATAAACTACAAAAAATTGAAAATCATTTTTGTTTTTTCTACCCATATTTCTAGTTAGAGAAATTTCAGAGGTATATCCCTCAAAACTGTAAATGCAAAAAAGTTGCACAAAATAGTTTCCAACCACAGGAAATTTATTTTGAGTGTCTTCATAGTTTTATTTTTGAGATACAGCAATTTTTATAAGCTGCAGGAAAAACGAAAGGAAATATTATAATGCAAATTTGCAAAAAAAACAGCATGTGCATCAAAAGAAACTATTTCCAACAGTGCAATTTGAGTTCTAAGCATCCCAGAGCCTATACAGAAAGGCATAAAGTCAAACATGACTTTTAAAAACACCATTAAATGTTGATAAAGGCATTGTAGGGAAAAACTACATTTCCCACAAAAGATGACGTCACTCCCGGTTTGGGTAGGTAATGGCAGACATGCGATAGTTCGCGCTGACGTTTATTCCAATGTAGGAAGTGTTATGAACAGCTGATCGGATCAGAAAAGCATGTTTCTGGAATATTATGGGGTTTTTGTTGCCAGCGCTTTTTATGCAATTTTTGCAAAGCCAGATGCGGAAGGAAACCGTGCCCTGGGACAAGTTGAATGCATGTTATGTAAGTATAACTC
>VVHJ01023848.1:1455-16463 GCA_015107715.1 Tylochromis polylepis
AAGGTTGATAACTTCATTATAATGCCTTTGACCCCCCCCCCCCCACCCCCACCCCCAACCCGTGCTTCCTCTCAGGCCTCTTTGCACCTCCATGTGTCTTCAGTGCAATCAGATGAACTACTGCACAGCAAACACTCCCACCCCCTCGACTCCAATCAGACCTCAGATGTACTCAGGTAAACAACACCAGAACACACTCTGCATCAGGTTGAGTGCACAAATTACTATTGCCACCCTGCTGACTGTGTTTCCAGGGTGAGTTTTCTATTTGTAGATGATTTCAGACCAACGTTGATTTGTGCACAGTGCTAGCAAAACACAAAAGTTGCCACATATTTTATACCCAGTTTTAATGTTCATCGATTTAATGTTGGCCTTTAAAGAAGGCGGGGGAAAATTGAAGCGTAATTGTTTTGTATACCTGTGTTCCTCAACAGATTTGTGCTGGAGCAGTACAACGCCCTCTCCTGGCTGACATGTGACCCGGCTACACAAGACCGACGATCATGTCTACCAATTCACTTTGTGGTGCTCAACCAGATGTACAACTTCATCATGAACATGTTGTAAACATCGGGCTGTTACAGGAGGGAGATGAGAAGAAAGCGGCGGTTCCAGGGGGTCATAATAAGTGAAAACCAGTGTATGGAGCTGGATCCTGCACCAAGATGGGATTAGATCGTGTTCCAAGCCTAGCCAGTCCTTCTCCACCCCCGTGAGACTGGATATTCTGTCCCTGTGATTTAAAGACATGCACATAGAGACAAGGGAATAAAATAAGAGGGGGGAAGCTAGAAGTTGAATTGCATTCAATGAACGTGAAAGAATGACAGATTGGTTGTCATGGTATGTAGCATGGCAGCACAGTCACTGGCCAGTCTGTATTGATGAGACAAGTTTATCTGTAAAGTTATTGGAAGAAAAGGGACATATTTGATCAAGGAAAAAAAAAACAACCCAAGAATGGATCTTTGGTTTTAAGACATGAAATTCCTTTTTATTCCTTTGGATGTAATTGTATCCAAACAAAATGCCTGCATTTATCTTATTTATTGTAAGTTTTTAAATGTATAATTTGTCTTATTTCTTAACCTCTTTTATATATAAAAAATGGCGAAGGTTTATATCACCTTCCTGCTTTAAAGCAATTGGTCTAAAATATATGTAATCGTCTTAATTAATAAAAACAACAGAGAAAAAAATCCCACAAAAATTAAAGTCCCAGTAGGTTGATTTTAGAGTATTATTTTTTGTAATGGAGACAGAATATTTGTATTGTCACAATGTACAGAAGAATTAGAGTGGAGAATTATGTTTCATGCCTTTGAGCATGAAGACCTTACAGCAAAGCTGTAGCTACAGAGGACTTGTACAGCAATGAACTTCACTGTGTTCAAATAAAAGAGGTACATTGTTGTATATAGTATTTTATACCACACATTTAGACACAAAAACCAAACGGCAATATATATATATAAAATAATTATATATGAATGCCATGCCAGCAGTTGGTGGTGTGGCTTCTGTTTTAGGAATAAAGTGCGTCAACTTATTTTCCTGTGCTTGTGTTTATTGCTTTGGGGAGGGGGACTGATGTGCAATTGGACAAGGACACCAATAGTGCAGTGGAATGACAACTATTGGCATCTCTTGGAAGTAGCTGACCTCAGGTTTAATCTTATTTGTTTTTTAATCCTTTAAGTTTTCTTCAAGAAGCAAATGAAAGCTAGAATGTGAGAAGAGTTGTCTTAATGGCAGACATGCAGTGTCCTTTTCAGCACATCCCTTTATTGTACCGTACCTCTCCTTACTCCGATTGGCTGAGGTCTGGCTCTTGGCACCACTTCTGATTGGTTATGGATACATTTAGACCAGTCCCATTTTACTTCAATGTGAAAGTAAATGTGTGGTGTAAATGAACTTTAACCAGCTATGGATGGCTGCCCATTGCAGTGTTTGTGCAAAGAGAAAGATGTTCTGTCTGGATTTTTTCTCTCCATCTACTGATATTGCTCTTTATCTTGCATATTAGCCAACGTCTGTTGGCTTGGAAAATTTGACCTTTAAAATGTATTTGGTCTTATTTTGAGTGTAGATAAATACATTCAATATTTAATAAACCTATGAAAATTTATTTTGCCATGTTTTCTTTTTGGAAAATCATGGTTGTTTGCAGTAACCATCTGCTTCTAATATACAATATCTCTGCAAGATTGTTACCACACTATTCACATGTGGGAAAAGGCATTAAAATAACCGCATAGAGCCATTTGAGTGGGATATCTTGCTTGTAAATTGCTGAGTTGCCCCTGGGTGGCATGTAGTAGCAGCTGGCAGTTCATTCTTTTGATAATTTTCTGCATTTCCTCTTGCTGTCAGCAACAGAGGGATAAACAGGTCCTGCTCTCCGTATTCCTTCACTTCTCACCAACTACTGTCTCTATATTCTTCAAAATGTGGAATTTATACTGACACCAGAAAATGTTTGGGTAAGTACAAATGAAGATTAAATGGAGTTCTAAATGGGCAGGAATCTAAAAGCCCTAATATATCATCATAAGAGGTATTTGCAACACATTAGTGTGATCAAAATATTATATATTATTTTTTAACATTTCTACCAGAAATAAATAACGGCCCAGTCTGACATACGCTCGAATAAATTGATTCTATAGTTGTCTGTCCATTATAACATAGTCAAACTGCAGAAAATTCAAATTTATCTAATTTGGCTGTAATGATCAAAGAATGGCTTACTTTTCTTCAGCAGCTCCCATCATATACACGTGCCTATGATTGATTATCAGAGTGCTTGCAGTACGCGCAGGCTGGAGTACAGTCTATAGACCGACCTCCAGTCTTTGTTCAGTCATAGCTGCTTCACGGCACCGACGTCATTAGTTCCTTTACTTTCACAATATCCACGGTGTTCCCTGTGGGTAATGATAAGATTTAGGGTAACTAATGGAGTGAAAGTGACAAACAGCGGTAAAGACATTTCCACAAACGTGCCGGCACAATCCAGGACAAGTTTCTCTGTTATTGGCTTAGGGCTCTCCCAGTTCGTGTGACCGCGGGGGCCGACGGTACAGTCTGAGGTCTGAAGGCCTCCGTGGTGATAATTGTTTAAAACATTACGTGTCATCTTAATGAGCGAGGTAAGGGCGTTCTTGTGAATTCTTGTATTTATGTTAGACTTCTGTATAGCTTAGACGGGCCAGTCAACACGCGCGAAGGTTTGTCTTGTGACAAACTAGCCTAGCTTTTAGCTCTTAGCTTGCTAGTCGTATGCTAAAAGTCTTCCCAAAAGCGAACGTACAACTGAATGAGTGTTAGCTGCTGCTAGCTCATAGGTAGCCTTAAAAGAAACACCCAGCTAAGAGTTCGAGCTATTTTAGCCGAATTACTGGTGCTTTAAAAGGTATCTATTAAATATTTTTGAGGGTGAGTCTAGATAATATTTTAACCAGGAGCCAGAAAACGCTAGTTCAAATTGTTGTTAGCATTTGTTTTAGTTAGTGGCTATAGCCGGCTGCTTCTTGTTTCTTTAGTGGAGTGTAACAGCTTCTCTGTTTGTAGTGACTAAACCTATGGACAAGTTATCACACAAAAACATTACCATTAGCGTATAGGTTACTCTTGCGTTAAAAATATATATCGAGGAAAGAATGGTCACATTATGGCAACCGTTAGCACTGCAACTTAATAAAGTTTATGTACTGTTGAAAAATTTGCATCCAGTTTTCCCTCTTTAAATTGTCAGTTTTGTCTGTTTCCCCCAAGGTGTACGCACGGAGCGATGGGAGACAGTGCAGGGCTGCAGTTTGTCAGCCCCTATGCTTTTGAAGCCATGCAGAAGGTGGATGTGGTGCGCCTGGCTGCTTTAAGTGATCCAGAGCTGAGGCTGCTACTGCCCTGCTTGGTGAGGATGGCTTTATGTGCCCCCGCTGATCAGAGCCAGTCCTGGGCACAGGACAAGAAGCTTATCCTCCGCCTGCTCTCTGGAGTCGAAGCTGTCAACTCCATTGTAGCACTTTTGTCTGTTGACTTTCATGCCTTGGAGCAGGATGCACGGAAGGAGCAGCAGCTTAGGTATGACTTATTTTCACATGGTAGCATTATAATGGCACAGTAGTGGGTTATAGGGTAGGAAAAGCTGCTTATCAGGTCATACATATACAGCTATATTTGTTACTGTGTTCAAAAAAAGCCTGGCTGGAGTTCATTTTAGCAGTATACATAATGTACCGTCTCCTCTGCCAGGCACAAGGCAGGTGGCTCTAATGCAGAAAGCATCCTGGTGTCACAGCTGCAGCATGGCCTAACTCTGGAGTTTGAGCACAGTGATCCCCTGAGGAGACTCCGTCTGACCCTCAGTGAGCTCTTGGCTATCATGAACAAGGTACAGTCAAAGCTCCCCTTATAATTCAGTAAGTCTCTGGACAATGACGATGATAATTGAGCGCCCGCACTGTAGAAATGTGGAACAAACATCTTATGTATACCTGGGACAGTTGTGTATATGTAAAGAAATGGAAGTATGAATCATATTAATGAATGTCACCTGTGGAAATGAGTCTGTGGACCAAAGAAACAGGATTGCGCTGCTTTCTTTAACTACTCATTAAATTTGAAATTTATATCACAATTACTCCTAAATCTCTGCCAGCTGCTCTCGCTTGGACTGAAATTAAAATGCGTCTCAGTGCTGCTGTTGTCCTTAGTAGATAAATCTTCATCTTATAGGGTGAGCTGGGTGATGGATCCCTGTGGTCTGTTTCACATTCCCTTGTTGTTTCTCAGGTGGCAGACTCAAATGGAGAGTTTTTCTTAAAGTCTTCTGAACTCTTTGAAAGTCCTGTGTACTTGGAAGAGGTTGCGGATGTCCTCTGCATTTTACAAGCAGGTAAAAAAGAAAAAAAAAATCTTTCATCTTCTTTTACTTGCAGGTGCATTACAATAGGATTGCATTTAATGCAACAACTTTCATAAATAAGTATGAAATGGAGCCCCTCTTACTGCAAGTAATAGAAGATATGTTAGTGGTTTATATTTTATTCACATAATGGAATTCAGAGCAGAGAGAACCTGGTGAAGAGAATGAGACAAACTTTAGACTGTAGTTTGCTCAAGGTCACAACAATAAAGCTTGCTATCCATAAGTGAAACAAAGTCTTAAGGGAGACACAACCCCAATACTGTATGGGTTTTTTTTTTCTATTTTTCTACACAGCCATCAGCAAAGCATAGAAAAAAGTATGTCAACTTCCAGTCCCCTCTTAAACCACAACAGGAATATTTCAGATGGCAAAGTGTTAAAAAAAAAATGCTAAAACTCAAACACTAATTGTATAAACCCACTTGTATATGGCACTTTAGTTACTTGTCATGTAGTTGATTTCTGCTTGAAGAGGAGTCTGCAGCCAACCACTCCCATCTCCTTGCAACCTTGTCTTTTTCTTGTAAAAGACAAGGTTGTGGCATCACATACTTGCTTTTTTGATAAATACAAAACGATTGCAAAATCTAAATAATCAACTACTCCTGGTAGTTCAGAATAATTCTGCATATTTAAAATAACAAATATTTCTGTAAATCTAGTCTGAAAATAATCAGTTTCTTTGACTTTATCTTCTGACGTGTGTTTGGATTTTCTCCGTCTTAGAGCTGCCTTCGCTCCTGCCGATCGTGGACGTGGCAGAGGCTTTGCTTCATGTCCGCAATGGTGACTGGTTTCTGTGTCTGCTGGTTGCCAATGTTCCTGACAGCTTCAATGAAGGTAATTCATCTGTCTCACAACACTGCACATTCTGTCAGCAGATAATGTAAGATAGAGTGGCTGATTAATTGACAGTAATAGTTGCATATAGTTAGTCAGTGTGGAGGAAACGGGACTTTACCTAAGATTACCTCAAACATTTGCTCTGATAGCTTTATTATAATTACGGACAGATATTTACAACTCTTTTTTTTTTTCTTAATTCTATTCATGGCAGTGGACCAAGAGTGCAGGCATTTGTCTTTGACTGATGATGAATATTATTATTATTATTATTATTATTATGTCATCCTGACTCACAGAGAGCCCTTTGAGAGGCTCTTTAGAATAAAACACCCACTGTCTACAGTATCTCCTTATCACACAGAGTGTCAGAGCGATGTCAGACGCATATTTGTGTTGCGTAGCAGTGATCATCACAGATTCCTTTTGGCTTTGCTACTGCAGTTATTCTTCCACTGACATGAAAGTGCAATGAATTAATCCTTGGATGAAGTGTTGGAAATGTTTGTAAGGTTTGCCACGTTAAACACCAGCTGGCAGGCAGACCTAACCCCGCCACCTCTTTCATGGTGTATGAATGATCCAGGAGTAGCACAGATGGAAACTAATTTAATTTCAAAGCTTTGCCATAGTGCCAGCTAGTAAATTTACTTTTAAACAATATACAGTGGAAAAGTGAAGGACAAATATGATAATACGTTGCCATTGCTGGCCTCTGATGCCAGAAAATTGATGAAATGTATGATGTAATGTAATCATGGCTGTTGTGTATTGAAGGACATAACTTGGATCTGGAATTATACAAATTATACAGTGTTGTAAGTAAGCATAGTTGTATAGTTTCCGCCTCACTTACTGTAAAGATATAGTAAGCGGAATTTCAAAAGTCCACAGTGTTTAAAAGTGCCTCTCTGTTGTTGCAGTATGCAGAGGTCTGATTAAGAATGGAGAGCGTCAGGATGAGGAGAGTTTGGGTGGGCGGCGCAGGACTGAAGCGCTCAGGCAGCTATGTCAGATGAATCCCTCACAGGCCCTCAATATCCGGGCTATGGTGGTAGGTATACTATTAGTATAATCACGGGACTCTGAACTGATGCCAAAATCACGCTTTATTTACAGCATCCCAAAAGTCATTTATTTCACATGAGAGATGGGTTCTCTCATCTAGTAGCTGCTTTTTTTTTTTTCTACTCTGGATGCACATTTTTTGCGTTATTCATTCTGCTGCCCTATTTTATCCCATTAATTATGCATGTATAAAATAAAATTAATACTTGCACCAGCACATTTTGAGCATCTGCTCCTTTTTTATGAAACGCTTTCCCGATTAAATGTTTGGATAGCACGATGGTTGTGTTTGCAGAAACATAGCCACATTAAATATTGATTGTGATCTTACTACATATCTTGCATAATTTTGCAGTTTCTCTTAGTAACAAATTTAACGCAGCACCCCAGCAATGCCTCATCTGTTTCTCTGCCTCACTAAAAGTACCACTGCTGGTAATTTAACAGTCATGCACAGATTTCGAGAATGAAAATCAATTTGATAGACAAATGTTTTGCTTACACCACTTTGTTAAATGATGAATAATTTGTAAGCTGTAGATGTGTTCTCTTTTTTTTTTTTTTAAACACCTAAACATTACTCGTTAGTTATTATAGACTTGACTAATGACTGGCTGTGCTGTGCAAGGAACTATTTTTCTCTGCTTAAATCAACTTGCCTGATAGAGGGTAGTAAAAGTGATAGAATTTTGCTGTTTAGTCATTTATGTTGTGGTACACTTAGTGACGCTGTCCCCGAGGGTGAGAAATTTGCCTTATTTCCTTCGCTCATAGAGGTTACAGCACAAGGTCGGCTATTGAACGAGGCGGAAGAAATTCATTGCCTTGCTGAATGATGCATTACCAGAACTCGTACTTGGCTGGACTTTGCGGTCTCAAACAATGCGGTTTGGGAATTGATGTGATCCAGTGCTGAAAACAATGTCTAGAAAAAAGCCAGTAGAGCTCACAACAAGCAAGGTCAAGTAACACATAATGTTAGAAAATTATGTCTAGAACCGTTAATAGTAGGATGACGAGGACTAGTTACTTTAAACAACAACGATACTACATTTGCACAGAAAAAGGAGACAACACTAATACAGGGTTTCTTTAAATAGTGACTTTATTTACTTCAAGTGCAGGAATGCAGGCTTGTATTAGAGGGACACCCATATTGCTAGTTCCCTTTTTCTTAAAATTTCTTCTATTTTCAAACCTTGTTTTGGCTAGTGATCACTCACTTAGCAAGACAGCTTCTTTGCTCACGTTTCTCCTCGGTAAGAAAAGGAGCCATACCTTGGAGACGCGTGTCTTTGCAAAGACCAGGAACGCATCGACCCAACAAACCACTACGCTGATGTCACATGATTAGTTTATCCAACTTCAACCTAAATAAAACGCAACAGGAGCAACTGAACGACAGTGATAATCAAACAAACATAGACTAAGTCATTATGAAAGAACATGATTAAAATTTGATAGAATAACTGATATTCTGTAATTTACTGTGGTTGCGCTCTATGTGTTCCAGGTGGAGGAGTGTCACCTGCCTGGTTTGGGTGTGGCTCTCACTCTGGATTACAAACCAGATGCAGCAGATGAGGCAGTCAGTCCTCTAGTTTCTTATGTCAGCGGACTGCTGCTTGGCACGAATAGCAAAGTCCGTACATGGTTCAGTATGTTCATTCGCAATGGACAACAGGTAAGGCCCCGGTTTACTCTTGTATTTTCTGACAGCACATAAAAACAGTTACTCCTGTAGGTGCAAGTGGGCACGAGAGGTGGACTACCCAAAATGTCCTCAGCATGCTGGAATGTTCCTATGATGTTTTTAAAGAAAAATGGACAGTAATGCAAACACTCTATTGCACTTAAACACTGCGTGTCCCTAACATTCAAAATCAGATCCTGGTGGGAGTATCATTTGGTAGCCTCCAGTCTCTCTTGTATTACTCAGTGTTCAGCGCTTGAGTTGGATTGCCCCAAATTTAAGCTAACATTCAAAATATCACAGAAGACATAAAGGAGATCATGAGTCTGTCTATCTGCTGGCATTTCTTGCAGTTTATGGAGGGCAGACACACTTTAGTCAGCTTTTCACTGCAAATGTCATCATTTGTATAAATTTCCCTTTCATAAAATGTTGGGGGTTTTTTTTTCCCCCCTTTCTTTTAGGCAATAAACCTCCCTCTGAGGAGGAACGGAGGAAAGCCTCTGTTCGGCATTGTAGAAATGTCCTAAAATGTTCCTCCACGTTTATTTCATTTTTAATTTTTTCATAATTATTTCCTGGCAAGTTGCTGCTCGTGCAACTAGTCAGTTAATTGATCATAATTATCAGATTCGTAAATGAATTTAGCCAAACTTTTAACAAGGCCCAAATGTAACTTTCGCATGGAAGCATGAAAGTTAAATGGTGTCCTCTCCTCGCTTGATCCTGCCAGCGTAAGAGAGAAAGCAGCTCAGTCCTGTGGCAGATGCGCAGACAGCTGCTGCTAGAGCTCGTTGCCATCCTGCCACGTTCACGCAGCACCCATGTGCCCAATGATGGCGACATGGAGGAGGAAGGGGGTTCAGGGTACTCTGGCCTCAGAGAAGAGCACGTGGTAAAGGCCAGCGCCCTGCTCCGACTGTACTGCGCCCTCATGGGAATTGCAGGTCTCAGGTGAGCCAAAGATAATGTACCAAACCTCCTGATAGCTCATACTTGCCTGATTGTATTTTTTTTGTTGTTGTTACATTTGATTTTATGATTTTATAATCAATATTTTATGTAAAAATGCATTTTAATCACTGTGTTTCCTCTCCAGACCTACAGATGAGGAAGCAGAGCAACTACTGCAGTTGATGACCAGCCGGCCTCCTGCCACTCCTGCTGGTGTTCGGTTTGTCTCCTTGTCTTTCTGCAAACTGCTGGCCTTTCCTACTCTAGTCAGGTACATAAAGCTTATTGACGCTTACTTTTAGATGTCTTTGTTTTATTCAGCCAACACAAACAGGTCGGGGATCACAAGCTCTTTTTAGCTGCCAGTGGTCTTGAATTTTGATTTCCTGCCAGTGCCTGCTGCTTACCAAAAAGCCCTGTCTGTGTTTTTTTGGGCATTAATAGTATTCTTTTATATGTTGACTGAGCATTATCCTCTGTGTGCCTGTGCAGCACTCCAGAGCAAGAACAACTGATGGTCATGTGGCTCAGCTGGATGATCAAAGAGGAGGAATACTTTGAAAGGTAAAAAAATTCAACTATATTTATAATAATAAAAAGGCATGACTTTATGGAGAACGCAAAAGATTAGTGAGTAAAATTCATCACAGGAAGCTGTCACATGTCACTGTGTTTTCTCAGTGGTCCAACTCTATTGCTTTAACACAGATGTTATTGTACTGCTCCTAATTTTATATGTCGTAAACTTAAAATGTTCATGCAAAACACACTGTGTCATCACATCAGCTGTAATAGGATGATGTCTTTACAGAATTAGTAGTGCAACATAAACCCATATGTGAAAGCATTTGTGGCATTTCTCACTTGGATTCAGTATTTCTTAGTGTATTCTATGCTGATCATATCTCCTATATTGTTTCAAATATTATACGCAGTTGCTGTTGGTTGTGATCTTATTTTTTGGTCATATGATCAGGGTCAGCAGCTTACACTGGCCGTGGCGATTACTTGCTATCGTGTTAAAATTGTGGTAGTAAGCATTTTTATTTATTTAAGTTTTATTTTTTAAAATAAATTTCAAAAAGTAGTACCAATACCATTCACCAAGTTTGGTGTCTGTATAAGAAAAAGTTGCTGAGATATGATCCCACTCTTTATATGTCAGCTTCCCTGCCAGTTTTGATTGGCTGTAACTGGTGCTGACATCGACTAGTGTATATCTGACATGCATAGACAGACAGACAGACAGACAGACAGACCTATCTATATCTATATATCTTTTCAACTACTGCCGTCCACCTCAGGTATTTATTTATTTTTATTTTTTTTTAAACAACCACAGCATACTTATCCTAGAAATATGAATTGCCAAAGCTAAAACCAAAGCCACATGTAGGCTTATTACACATTTCTGTTTTGGCCTGTTCAGTGGTCTTTTTCATAAGATCCAGGATAGTGGAAAATACAGTATAGTGGAGATGGACATCAAAGGGGACTTTAAAGTCAAGAACTTCATTTTGGAAACTGGGCATAGGATTCATTCAAGTTATGTGGGTCAAGTTTGGCCCATTGTTGCTGCAGTGCTGATGTTGCAAGTGTTAACCTTGGTGACAAGAATCAATGGATTCACGCTAATCGGTGTACTGGATTTTGAACATTTCTTTACATACAGTTCAATCAGCTCAGATTTCAGTGCTAGATAAAGAAGGGTGAATAAGGAAAGGCAGAAAATCTAAGGATGCCTATACACACTTTGTTTCCTGGTCCCTTGATCAAGTGACCTGAGGAAACAAGAATGTTCACATAATAAACACGAGGCAGTACATGTAGAATGAGTTGAATGTGTTCAATCATTGTTATGTAGTGAATGTGTGCTTGCTTTGGAATTTCCCCACTCCTTGGAAGTTTGCTTTTTCTGTTTGGAATGAAGTTTATATGACCTGTTTCAACAACTTCCACATTGAATATGAATGTGTTTTTGTGACTCAAGTCCATACACCATGAATCTTCAGTCTTGACAAGTTGGTCTGACTAACCTAAAGGCTGTCAGAAGAAGGTTAGGGTGTGTGTGGGTTGATGTAACTGGCATAATCAATTTTATTAAAAATCTGTCCTGCGAGATGAAGGATTAATGACAAACCTAAATGTCTTCTCTCAATTGCCTCTCCTGCATATGTGTTTGTCTTCCTCCTTACAGTGCCGCAGGCGTATCTGCTTCCTTTGGAGAGATGCTATTACTGGTTGCCATGTATTTCCATAGCAACCAGCTCAGCTCCATTATTGAGTTGGTGTGCTCTACTTTGGGGATGAAGGTAAGGTGGTAGGGTGGGAGGGAGGCAGTGATCAATACATCAGTCTGGCTGACCAGCCACTGGCCGCACTCTTCTGCTGCAGCATTGGTGCATATCAAGACTATATCACTAATGAAACATTTGCAGCATACACATATATGCTAGATGCTCTATACCCTATGGCCAATTTTCAGTTTTATTACTTATTAAGTGCACTATTGTTTCTTGTCTGTGTGCTAAGTAGTTTTCCTGTCTCACTGTATTTCCCACTAAGATGTGTAATGTAATTGGATTTGGAGCCTGTTTGTTTCCACCCCTAGGGCAATCCTCTCAATTCAGTGTTGTGCTTGCCATGTAGAATTTTTCTTATGAAATATGAAAAGAGGGAATTACAAAATACCAGCACTGCTGCCTACAGGCTGTTTTCACTCACAGCGAGCCTGCCACTGTTGATGTTTTTTTTTATAGTTTTTGTGTAATTCCTGCAGATTGCCATCAAGCCCAGCTCACTGAGCAAGATGAAGACCATCTTCACACAGGAGATCTTCACTGAACAGGTGTGAGATAGAGAGAGAGAGACGCATACGTGCACGCACATGCGCACACACATGCACACGCACACACACGCACACATACACACGCACACACATGCACACGCACACACATAGATATAGACATATAGATAGAGATAGATCTATCTAAGTCCATCATTGTGTATTGTTACTACCCCTGGTGGGCAACCACCATTTTTGCTAATTTCAGTGATTCAATTTAGATCTCTGACTTAACACCTCTGCCCCACATTCTTTCAGTTTTTTTCCCCCTGTTTACCATTACACCAATGGGGGGGGAAGTAGGTCATTGACTTTAATGATTTGATGCTGAAACCTTTTTCATAAGAAGCACAGAAAGTTTGAGTTTGGTTTGATATCTTTAGGTTATTACTGCTTGACACTGGCAAACTGTCATGGTGCACACCAGAGTTTTCACACTATGTATTACACCAATATAGACTACTAGCAATACACACATCTGTCTGTAGGTGATGAATCCTGTGTCATGGAGCGTGCTTCTTAAACACTGCTATAAGAGAGAACGGACACTTCATGAATCTTGAACTGAAATCTAAGAGTAAATCCCATAATAGCAATGATGGTGGGAGTTTTAACCTTGTTTTGGCGCAAACTTTTTAAGCTGTTTTTTCAGATTCACTTTGATATTAAAGTTAGGAGCTAATTTGGCTGCTCCCTTATTTCCCAAGGATCTGCATATTGGATTTGGCACACATTTTATGCCATTTGCCCTTTCTGATGCTACCCTCCCATTTATCTGGGATTGGGACCAGCACTAAGAGTACACTTGGCTGAGGTTTATCTCCTAACAGAATTAAATTAACCATCATTCACATATATGGTGAATGTGTTAACCACTACACCACGGAGCAGCTATATTAAGCGTTATTTAGATAATGATTCAAAATGGCAAAACTTGGCCAAAGATTATGGCTAGGCCCATGCCACTGTTATAAAATCTGCAGCTGTCTAAGTAAATTTGCCACTGAAGGAGCGGTGGAAAAGAAATGAAATGTGACATAAAAGTTTATGCAATGTTTATACAATTTTTAAAGTTCTGAACTGTTAATAACAATTGTATTACTTTGGCTGGGTAGGTGGTTACAGCTCATGCAGTTAGGGTTGCGGTGACCAACAACCTAAGTGCCAACATCACAGGATTTCTTCCCATTCACTGCATCTACCAGCTGCTTCGGAGCCGAGCCTTCACCAAGCACAAAGTGTCTATTAAGGTAATGCACACATTATAGCTGATTATGACTATTGCATAACTTTCTACTAATGCGCAATTGTTTGAAATATGAAGTTTGCTCTTTGTCGTTGCCCTTGTGTGCACCTTCTAGGACTGGATCTATCGCCAACTCTGTGAGACGACAACACCCATCCACACCCAACTTATTCCCCTAATTGATGCTTATATCAACTCCATCCTTACTCCAGCTTCCAAGGCAAACCCAGAGGCCACCAACCAGCCTATCACAGAACAGGAAATCCTCAATGTCTTCCAGAGCTCTGCAGGAGTAAGTCGCTTCCAAAGCTAAATCTGCACACTTACAAAATACCAGTGCAGTGCACTGCATTTTATAGGTTCTTTTTTTTTATTATTAATTTTGTTTGAAACATAATTTCACTTTCATAATCCAGTAATGGCTCACTTAATTTTGCTCACTTTGATCTTCATAGTTTGGAAATAGGTTTGTAACCATTACATCCATATCCACATTTGCTGGTGATCTCTTTAGCAAGGGGATGGTAGTCGAGCAGGACGACAGCGCTACTCTATCACCACCCAACTGCTTATCCTATACTACATCCTGTCTTATGAGGAGAACCTGTTGGCTAGCACCAAACAGCTGGGTATGTATGAGGCGATAACTGTTTCCCAACAAAAACACTGCTCTGTGTTTGGCTTCCTTTTGTGCTCTTGGCTCACCTCCCTTCTGGTTCTTATTTTCTCTTTCTGTGCCTGTCTGAATTGCATCCATTGTCATTTTCTTCACTGAAGAATGTATTGTGTGGATGATGAAGGGAATTTGTCAGCAAGTGAGAAGAAAAAGGAACCTTTTGTCCTCTGTTAAGTTGTAGGAGATGCTCTGGATGTGCAGTCATTCATCCTTTTCTCTCTTGGCACTGAATGTTGGCTGCTTCATAGAGAATAAATGGTTGGCTGACAAAGAGCCAAGTTACAATGGCTGCGGGAGCAAAGCTAACTAGGACAGCTGTAGGTTAGATTGAGCATTAGCAGTTAGCCTAGTCAGTGTTTATTCTCTCCCATGACGAGCTCTCCTCTTGCCCTTCATTAGGCCAGATTTATGTGAGAGTTTATGCCCATCTCTTTAATTGCTGTGTTTACCCAAGTGCTCTCTCAGCCTTCAAGGAAGGAGTAATGAAGCCCATCAGCAGTGGTAATGAACCCACGTCAATGAAAAATCACCTCAGTTTCTCGAACGCATCGGCACAGCGGCTCTGGTGTCCCCTCACAATCAAATGAAACATTTATCCTCCATCTTGTCCTTATATTGCTTCACATTTTCACTCTGTTTGGTTTAGTATTTAATTTAGTACAGTTTCTGTGATTCACTCACTCACCCATCTTGTTTTCCTCTTTTCTGTTTTTTTTTTTTTTTTAAAGCCCTGATGCAGAAGAA
>VVHJ01023848.1:16822-36330 GCA_015107715.1 Tylochromis polylepis
TACTAAATACCTTTTGGGGGTTTTCCCATGTATAAATGATTTGATTATTGTCGACTGAACATAGTTTCTTCACTGATCCCAGGTCTGCATTCGGCCCTACTAAGACTGCTTGCAACCAACTACCCACATTTATGTCTTGTGGAGGACTGGGTGTGTGCGGAGGAGGTGACCGGTACCCTGCCCCTGTTGAGGAAGATGATGCTTCCTAGCAACACCTGCAGATACACCCAGAGACAGCTTCACCAGGGTGAGCACAGAAAATTTTAAGATGTAGTTGTCTAAATTAAGTTCAAAATATTAAGAGGAAAACATTGTCTCAGACAGATTATTGATGGATTTACTAGCACCACTGAGGCTAATCTAGATGTCACAGTTGGGCAAGTGAAATGCCGGATTATCTGTCTTGGGTTGAAGATGGAATAAAATAATGATATATAAAACACTGACAAGTGCAAGCCTTTATCAATCTGTAATCTTGTGTCAGTGGTTAATTTTTTTTTATGCTGTTCACATTACTGGTGAAGGATCAACAGTTTCAATAGACACAAATGACGTGTAGCTACAAAACTGACAGCCATCCAGACACTGTGCGACAGGTATGCTGCACGACAAACCCCAGAGAGCTGGCGTCTCATTTATTTCAGCTCTGTGATGTGGTGTTCTTGTGTTTCTCTGATCTTAATTGTAGTAGTTTAAAAAAAGTTGTTTGAACTGAGTGATGGTTACATACTTGGAGTGTTACAGAGCCTGACCCTTCACGTGAACAGCTTACTCTATTTGTAGTATTTAATTTTTGATTTACATTTTTTTTTTCCTCTTTCTGACTCTTGAAATGCATCCATGCTGCTAAAGGAATTTGTTGATTAATCTCAACGGATAATCGCACGATAATTCTCAATAATGGAGCTGGTGATTTCTGCTAATCACCGGCATTGGAAGAAAACAAGTGTATTTATGATATTGCACTGTATACTTGTATGATACTAAAACTGTTTTCCATTTGATGAAGATGCAGCCAAAGCTTTGTACCTCAGAGATTAAAGATTGTGTTTTTCTACCAGCTTTCCAGAAGTTGCCATCAGGTAGTCCCAGGCTGATGCGTATCCTGGAACATTTAACACTGCTTTCACCTGGAGACCTGATCCCTTACGCGGAGGCCCTCACAGCCAGCATGGCTCTGCTGCTGGAGCCTGCTGTGCCTCGTCGTATACTACAGACCGTCAACAAGCTCTGGATGGGTCTGAACACTGTGATGCCCCGCAGGTACATGCTCTGGACATGCAATCAGTAATTTGTGCCTTAAAGCATTAATAGAGTCACTTGAGTAATTAAAATTAGTCCAAATAATTTTCTTGTCCTCACTAATTAGAATTTGACATCACTGAAGTGAATGAACTCCCCTGTTGGCTGCTAGTTAAATTAAATTATACATCTTTTCAGTAAAAGGCTTACAGGGGTGTTTGACTTGTTGCTACCTCTTCTAGGACTGCAGAAAGTTGCTGGGAGGCTCTGTGAATACAGGAAATGAAGGCCTGTAGAGTAGGAGTTGTTGCACTTAACTTTCTGCTGTTTGTTCAGTGATTATTTTATAAACAGATCAAAAGCACTGAGATAAGCAACTGTGTCAGCCTTTGTGGACTCTCTGGACAGATGAGGTTAACCCTCACTCTGCTCCAGGGCTCAAAGGAGCACAGTTACCATTGATCCAAAAGGGGCCTGTTACAAGAAGAGCTCAGGGCAGGAAGACTGAGGGAGAGACTCTGAGAAATAGATGTAAGGGGTTGTTGCTCCCCCCTCATATTGAATCTTGCAGAGGGACAGATGAGAGAGACTGGTGAATTAAGGATAAGGCCTGCAACTTCACACAGGTCCACTGATTGATGCCGGTGCACAAGCTGCATGAAGGCTTGGAACTCCAAGAGCACCCTGCTGTTTACAGTTTATTGTGGGTCTGACAAGGGAGATTAAGGGTGAAATGCTGTCAGGGGCTAATATGAATAAATGAAGTCATCAAACAGAAGTCTGCGTCACACCTATGTTTTTGGAGTATTTGAACATTAATCTTCCAAAATCAAAGTATTTACTATGTTGTCCCTTAACAAGGCAGTGTTTCTTAGTCGGGCTAAGCTAATGGCATTTCACAACAGTTCAGATGCCTTTAGAAGCCGTCAGTGCTTCAGTTAACAAAACTTTGTGTGATGGGAATGAAATTGTGTGTCTGTGTTACAGGCTGTGGGTGATGACAGTAAATGCGCTCCAACCTTCAGCTAAGCTGCTCAGGCAGCAGAGGTACACTCAGAATGATCTGATGGTCGACCCTCTCATCGTGCTGCGCTGTGATCAGAGAGTATACAGGTAACTACAATTCTGTATCAAAAGCCACACATGGACTCTAACGTACAGAATCTCAGAGACTTTAAAGTAGGTGGACTTTTATGTGGTCCACATTTTCATTTAATGTAACTGAAGAATTTCCTCTTTTCACAATACAAAACATGAATTGATTTATGTGTCAGTTAACAATATTTGTTTTTGGTCAGGTGTCCTCCTTTGATGGACATTGTCCTTCACATGCTGAATGGCTACCTGCTAGCCTCAAAAGCCTACCTACAATGTCACCTGAAGGAGACGGCCGACTTTGATCGACAGAGCCAGACTGTGTCAAGCCTCGGTGTGCCTGGACAACCGGATACACCGGAGGTCACCAGGGAGGAGCTAAAGAACGCTCTTTTATCTGCACAGGTAATTTGAGAGTTTTATAAGGGGCTCGTTTGTCAAAAGTTGTGTAAGAGATCTGGATGCTCACTTGCACGATGCAAGTGAGCATCCAGATTAGCTGTCTAAAAATATCTCTGGATTTGACAGCATCTTCATTGAATCCTCCTTCATTCTTCTCCACAGCTATTACATTGTCCATCTTTTTGTCCAGTAATCTCATGTTCTCCATAACGATAGAAGGGGGATATGCTCTGAACAGCCAGGTCCATAAGTTTTTTATTTTAAAACCACTGTGGTGAAGTATAGAGGCAAAATTGCAAAAATGTTGGTGTTGTCCAAGTACTAATGGACCTTAACTGTATGCTGGAATTACTGTTAGTATCAATCTTTTTTCTATTATCACGTTGTTTCTTCATTCCCCGCAAAATATTACTGTGCAAAATTTGCAAATCTTATTTTTATGGGAAATTTCTATCTTACTGGTGTTTCAGTAAAACAAAAAAATGCAAAAAGACACTAAAATGTAATGGCAGTAAAGTTACAGCAGGGCCTTTTATGCCCAGTCATTATAAATTCTTGTTTTTGTTCAACTGCAGGACAGTGCAGCAGTGCAGATTCTTCTGGAGGTGTGCCTGCCAACCTCTGAAGAGCAGCAGCTGGGGGCCACCACAGAAAGCCTGTTGAGGAGCATTCGGGGCCCCATGCCAGGGAAATCGAAACAGGGAAGCCTGGGGCCTGCAGCCAAGGGGGGCGTGGAGGCTGCTGAGCCAGAGGGAGGTTTGCTCAGTGATTTGAGGGAGGTGCAATGTCTCATCTGTTGTCTGCTGCATCAAATGTTCATCGCCGACCCCAACATTGCCAAGTTGGTCCACTTTCAGGTAATATGTTGTGAAAATGCTGGCAGGTTTATCGTGCCATTAGGCATAGCTGTATCTTGTAGCTTCCTTCCACATTTTCCCATTGAAAGCAATACAATCATTGAAAATGGATTGCACCGTAGTGCAGAAAATGCCTTCAAGTGAGTTTTTAAAGAAGATCCAAATCATATTGACCCCATTAGTCATCAGATTCTGCCATGGCGTAAGTAATAAGTGACTGCAGCACTCCCAGAAGCAGCCGACAGCCATATGGTGGACTTCATCAAACCAATGCTTCCTGTCACAGTAATCCATCCACGCTGCTGAGCAGAAGCTGCTGTGTGCATCGGCGCAGACATGTTTACGCTAGCACTTGTTTATAGAAATGGCTATTTGAATAAATTAACTGCTTATTTGTGATTTCTTGCTTATGTTGGTAGATTAATTATAAGTTTCCTGTTTCTTCCTGTTTCCTCTTGTCTCCCTATCTGCCAGGGTTACCCTCAAGCTCTGCTGCCTCTAACTGTGGCAGGCATTCCCTCCATCCATATCTGTCTGGACTTCATCCCAGAGCTGCTGGCCCAGCCCCAGCTGGAAAAGCAGGTGAGGCCTCCCAACCTCCCCTCCCCTCTCTTTTCTGGCTTTCAATCCTGGACTTGCCCTGGGTTTGTGCCAGAGCCTCTCTTACACTGTTGTGCTTTTATTCATTTATTTATTTATTTTCTCCAACCAGCTCTACTTGGTGCTCTGCTGAGTGTTTGCATATTTGCTACATAAATAAATGTGTTAAATGTCTAACTGTTGTTATTGTGTGTATCCCCACAGATCTTTGCAATCCAGTTGCTATCATATCTGTGCACCCAATACGCCCTACCCAAGTCCTTGAGTGTGGCCAGGTTGGCCATCAGTGTCATGGGTACACTTCTCACAGGTCAGTAAACATCCTGTCTTTACACCTTACACACTTATGCATTTGGTTATATACTGCTTATTTTAGTATACATCTTTTTATCATACTGTCTCTCAAACATTAAATCTGCTCCCAGCAGACTGCCTGCATACTGTAAAGTACAGTTCATCTTACATAAATCAGCTGTTGGCACACAGCATGTCCTGATATTTTTATCTCTGTGTTTAGCTGCCATCCTCTGGTGTTTAGCTGCTAGTGCAGCATTATTTCTCTACACTGTATTAACCGTTTATACAGCCTTGTGTATAGTGTTAATTGTGTGTGTGTGTGTGTGTGTGTGTGTGTGTGTGTGTGTGTTGCTTTCTAGTGCTGACTCGTGCCAAGCGTTTCCTCTTCTTCATGCCCACACTGCCGTGCCTGGTGGCTTTCTGCCAGGCATTCCCTCCACTCTATGACGACGTGGCAGCTCTCTTAGTGCAAGTGGGCCAGGTTTGTTCTTCGGATGTGGCCACCAAAGCCAGGGACATTGATCCTTTCATCGCACGTAAGTATGATTAGTCATTTTGTTGTCATTACAAGAGAATAATGTAACCATTGGCACAAATATTTTTACATTTCCCCTGTCTGGTTGAAGATTGTCCCCAAGTTATTTTTGCTCATCTTTTTAAAAATCCAGATGTTGTAATTAAAGCCATCTGATGACTTCTGTCCTAAATGTCTCATATCTAAGAATTGTGAGGGGAAAAAAAAAACTTTGATCATTTATTAGCTTTAATGTGTTTAAGTGAAGCCTGATGTTGCCTTACACATAAAGACCAATTGCCAGTCTGTTCCTCAAAGGATTTGGAGCTTGGTATTGGTATCACTGCTACTGAATCTGTACGCACTATAGATGGACAGGTCCAGTAACTCTGATGCATGTATTTCACTGGATCTAGAAAAAGTCTAGTAGGAGTATACCTACTGTAGACCTTGAAAGGTGGTGCCCACATATGCTACTGCCGTGAGGCTAGCTTAATATACTTTTGTTTACTCAGAATTTCTGGATGCTTAGATTGGACATAGAATAATATATATAGACAGATATTTAGATTAGTTTAGATCTACCAGTGCTAAAGAAAAACATTAGTTTTTTCACTCAGGCTTGCAGTATCTTAAGGAGAAACCGCTGGAGGCTGTGGTTTCAGGAGGACACCCCTGCAAGCTGACTCTACCCCAGAAGACAGCAGAGGAACTGGGTGGAGCTGACCCTGATGTCCAGCTCTGTTACTGCATAGAGGCCACCTTCATGGACATTATCAGCTGCACCCTTCACGGACTGTAGGCCAAACACACAGAGAGACTCTGGAAGGTTCAAAGGGACTTGACTTAAACCAACAACTCCAAACATTGCCTCTGTGTTTATGTGCTCTGTGATGATTTGTAGAAAGTAAAATAATGAAAATGTTAAATGGTTTTTTGGGGGGTTTTTTTTCGACCTCTGTAAGCATATTTTTTTAAGCTTTAAGTGTTATGACCTTTTTTTCTCAGGCGCTGAAAGAAGTGTTGCCTTCAGATGTGTAGAGTTTTCTAATGTATTTGTTTGTAATAAAACAAAGGAAATATCTGTCTGAGGTTTATTTTGCAATGGGAAGTTTAGATAGATGTGGTATCTCTTTTCATCATAAATCTAGATTCCTGGGTCTGGGTTTTCTGCCCCTTGTGTATAATTAATTAGGATTTTATTTCTTGTTTTTACTGGAACTTGTTAACTTTGTGGGGTTTTTTGGTTTTTTGGTTTTTTTTGTTTTTTTTTAAGCAGTCAAATAAGGACCTTTCCAATCCAGCTACAGGTAAGTCTTAGGAGTTGCACAAGTTTTTGACTTATAACATTTTGTTTAACACAAGTTCGCAAACATCAAAGAGGAGAAAGGGGTGATTGGACCACAGGAATTGGTTCTGTTGGATATTTTTGCAATAATGAAAAGCCATCAGCCTTTACAGGTATGGATACACATCTATCTTGATAAATACCTGGAATATACAGAAGAACCAGTTTTTGTCAGTTAAGAATTAAGAACAATCCCCAACATGTTTTGCAATAACTAAAGTCACAAAAACTGTATTTGGTTTATAGTGACGTCTTTGTACCTTTCGAGCCGCCGCTTACTAGAAGCTAATGCCCAAACTTTGTTGGTGGTGTGTCCTTCCGCTAGCCGTGATACTGAAATTTTAAAAAGCCTCTGGTGATGCTGTCATGGCTCTTTGTTGCATTTAAGATAATATTTTTTGCTTATGTAATGAGTAACATCTATGAGCAGGCATCTCCTTTCACATTGTGCTTCTAAATATCCTGTGTTGTAGGTTTTCTCTGCTGAATCTTAATTAGCTGCAGTAGATTTCAGCCCATTAAAGCATCTTTTTTCTTTAAATTTAAAAAGCTAATATTTTAAGGCTTTTCCTTCTTCAGAACGGCTTCCCGCTAGAAAGTAAAGGTGGGCGAATCCATCCAAATATCGATACTGGGAGGCTTTAAAACTATTTTTTAATGTGGAATTATTTGGTTTTCCTGGCACAAATGTGTTGATTTGAACTTGCATTGTCCCAGAACTTCACAGTTGCCACAGCCCGGCGTGTAGCATGACCCCTGAATGACTCACAAAAGATTGTATGGCCGGTCCTCTTACTATGCAACTCATCAGCATAAAAGTCCAGTCATTTGGACACTTTATAATTAGTAGTTTGACTGTTAACAGCAACAGAGCCTATTTATTTCCCTTCGATTCCACTCACTCACTGCATTTGTGACTTCGCATTTAGTGTATGTTGTTGCTGCTATGCTATCCTGACAGGTGTATCCTGATAATTCACCAGAGGGCAGTCTTGCCACACTGAAAACAACACTTCCACCCCATCAGCCTAAACCCATTAATTACAGAAACCTTGTGGATTTAGTGGTAAAGAGCCACAGAGTAGTTTTCAAAGTTGTACAAATTATACACAAATGTAAAACTGTTAGGGGCAACATGGTGGCACGGTGGTTAGCACTGTTGCCTCACAGCAAGAAGGTCCTGAGTTCAATTCCACCATCAGGAAAAGGATAAGCGGTAGAGGATGGATGTGTTACTGTAAGAATGTAGTCTGCCCTGTGATTTACAGTAATATGCAAAACATTGCTGGAGGACTTTACATATTATGTGTGAGTAATAGTGTCACCACTGTTTAAACTACCAGAATTGCACATAACATGCATACCAAGGAATTTTAGACCTAATTGCACCGGCAGTCACATGTAAATGAAATATATGAAAACAAATTGGTAGATGATATTCATTATGTTTTGTAGTCTTTTATGAGAAGAGATGCGAATAACTTGCAGCCACAGTTTCTCTCTGTTTGTGCTGCGGAGTAATCTATGAAGTGCTCTGCAGCAGTTTGTTGTGCTGCTGCAGTTTCCTGATGCTGTGAGGGATGCCTGAAGCAAGTGAGGGTGAAATCACAGAGCAGTTTTGTTTTCACTGCTGTTGCTATTGTGCTTGGAACATCGAGCGCCCAAAAATACAACATCTTGCAAAATGCAAGGAGAAGGGTGCGGTGAGGGGAGGAAAAAAAAAAGTAGTAAGAGAGATGTAGTTGCTCGGTTCAGTTTAACAGAAGTTAAAAAAAAAAAATAGAATCTCCAGGTAACACTCATTATGTTTCATGCTGATTTGGAAATACCAAATGATGACATCTATGTTGTAATTAGTCTGTCAGCAAGTTGATGATAATTTAATAAATCGTGAATGTGACACAGAACAAAACTGCTCCAGTTCAGAGCCAAAGATATTCTGTTCTGTTGTAGGGAAACAAACTGTGTCTTCTGAACATATGAAAGGAGTCTTACAAAACAGAGCGGCGCCGTAGACATAATCAGACCTTCACTTCTTTTAAAGAATGTTATTTAATGAGGGAAGTGCCAAAACTACCATTTATGGCTGATACAGATACGTTTGCAATAATCACAGTATCTTTGAAACGGCACATGTTTAGATCCCACATATAAGAGCTGCAGAGTTCACGCTGCATCCCTCGCTGATGTCAGGCTGATATGCTGTACAAAGTTAACATTTACAGTAACGATGGCGGTGGCAGGTGATTATCTGTTGTGTCTCATTCATTTCGCACTGGCCAAATCTTCATAGATCAAATTATCATTTTTTTTAAAATCATCAGTATTTGTCCAGAGTTTTCCATTCAGTACGTCATTATTAAACAGCAAACAGGCTGCGACTGCTGTTTGGCGATCATAAAGACTAACCGCGCTGGTGAAACAGTTTCACAACAATGCTTTTATGTCTTTAGGAATCTCTCCAAGATCACTGAAAGGAAAATGGCTTTCTTAATGTACTTAGCCAAGTATAATGTTGCCCACATTTTCACTTCACGTTGCTTTTGTTCACGTTTGTTTCCTATCTGCTTTTGTTTACTTGCTAGTAATAAAAGGCGAGCCCTTAAGAGGCAGCAGATCTCCCACTTCAGCTTGTTACAAGAGTCATTGAGGTTAGCAGAGCATTCTTTCCTTGTTTGTCTCAGTGGCTCTTAGAGAGAAAGACACTTCAGGTAAAATGCAGTAAAACGCCCACGTACTGCTATGACTACAGCTGAGACATCCATGTGAAGGACAGTGTTTGGCTCTCTGTTGCTCTTCGGGTGTTTGACTTTTCGATCTGTTTGAATTTGGGAAAAATTCTCTCATTCAGAAATAGTATTTTTTTTTTTACACTGCTGAAGTAAAATCTCCAGTGACTTTTCCAAACAGATCTCTTCAGTACTTCAGTACTCCAGCATCTTTTTTTACATCATTTCAAATCATATACAGCAAAAACTGAACACATTCCTCTGCAATATCAAATTATTCAAAAAGAGTTTGTCTTACAGTGACTGTAATATTTCACTTTTTGATACTTCTGTGACTCAGTTGCGATGTTTCAGCCAGTTGGTTAGCTTGAAATATCTCAGCAATGTATTTCATATATATTTATATATTTCATGGAAGCAATAAAGCACCTCCACTTAGCTAAGTGCTGTTTTATTTTGGTGTAAGTTTCTAACACAGGGAGACACTAGTATTGGTGGTATTGTTATTTGCAGTTACGCCTCAGAACTCTGCAGGTGCTCATCTCGATCTTTTGGATATTGCACGGTTTCTCCAGCATACTTCAACCTGTGCGGCATGCTTCAGGGTGCCGTGTCAAAAGCTTTTTAAAAGGCCCTCTTTGGTCTTCACAGAAAAGCACGAGGCAAGCAAGCTTCATCTGAAATGCATTCAGGCTGGCTACAGTAACTCAAACCCACATCAAAATCAAACGGTTACATTAATTGGGGGCAGAATTGCTTTAATAAAAGCCAGTAGAGGCTCTTTCGGGATTTTTTTTTTTTCATGGTCACCAGCAGGTCAAAATTGGTCCTGACTTCGTAACAGTAAAGCTCCCTTGGTTAAGGTAGAACTATCCACTCACCAAAATGCTTAAGGTGTGGCCCACACGCAAGTGCCTCAGTGCTGCTGGTGATCGAGAGAAAGGAGACACCGAAATGCAGTTTCCTCTTCCAGTATGAAGACGAAGAACAATGACTCTACCTCTGAGTGTGCTTTATTGAACACAAGTGGATAGATATCAGCTGGACAGTTAAAATTGTATTAAACTTTCTCAGATAATCTCACCAGCAAACCCACAATGATACGAAAAGGTAAGGGCGAGAAGAGAAAAACTGCTCCGTAAATGCACTTTAAGCTGTACTATAACATTAAAACCAGCAGACAGAAAGACCCTCCTTCCCCATACGCGCATTCATTTCACCGAGCGTAGAGTAACGGGCACTGACAGTGTGTGGGAGATGCTGACGCGAAACCATAATGACGCAGAATAAATCAAATATGAACACAATAATGATTAAAGTACTGATATTATAAATAAATAAGACAAAAACAAAAAAATCATGTTGATTGACAAACTATCAATCAAGAGTAGAGTTAATGGGCCTTCGGCTCAGCCATACTGGACGCAAAAGTCCACCTCAAATTAAAAACAGCTTATTGTTATTGTAGGTATGAGTGCTTTAGAGCACTAAAAGCATTAATATGATTGTCGATCTGGTTGGAACAGTAACTGACCTCGATGATTACTCACCTTTTTAATCACCAGCTACAGCACCAAATGAAAGAAAATTTGTACGGCTCAGATTAGGTGGTTTTCTCTTTATCCACATTTCTTCCGTATGAAAAGAAGTTTGTTTTGCATGATCAAAGAACACGCAGAGACAAGCGGGATGCCGGTTTCTCTCAGAGTCCCCCCCACCCACACCCTGCCGTCTTCTGCTGGTGGAAGCTGAGGGAATTGATTACACGGAGCAGGAACACTTTGTCAGGCCTGAATGCGTTTTCCACGATGTGTTGCCGGGAACAAAGGGACACTATTAAAGCTTTCGTAAAACCCTCTAAAAACTTTTGATTTCCCTCTCGGTTGAGCAGAAAGCGTCAGGAAGACCGCGATTGAAAATTAATTGGCAGCGTGTCAGTGGTGTATTTACATTTTGTTCTTTTAAAGATGCAATTAATTACACGAGATGAAGAAATCTGCAGAGAGATGAGATGCGGCGCGTTGGTTGCTCTCCTCCCTGCAGACTGTTTTCTGCTCTGAGGGAGTGTAGGCAGGCTTGCCAATTAGACACAGACTAAAAAACCCAACACTCCAATGTTTCAGCAGGTAAAAAAAAAAACAACAACAAAAAAAAACCCAAAGAAGAAGGGCCTAAATTTAAATTGCCTGGAAAATCAATGTAATAGACAGACAGTAGTGTGTAGTTTTCACATTCTGATGCTTCAAGCTATACAAGGAAGATGTAAGAAGAATGCTCGCTTTCAAGAGTTTTCTAACTCCTGGAAACTACTGCAAATTAGGTGCAGGGCTGGCACGGCAAGTGTTGTATGCAGTAAGTTAAGCGTTCTTATTTCTTCTCCTTTTTTTGTTCGCCAAGTGAGGTGTACTTCAGTGTAGAACTAACAGGACTGAATGGGGAAAAATGTGTCTGTAGTCACCTTCACATGAAGTCTGTCTGACATTCATCATCATCATCAAGGGAGCAGTTACTTCAGCATTCCCCAGATTTCCCTGTCTAGACTGAGTGTTTATGTAGCTGTTTGTGTAACCAAACCCAGGAAATCAAGCACTGATGTATGCGCTTTTAAAAAAACAAAACAAAACATTATTTTCTGTTTGTTTTTTTTATTATTGCATCCCTTAAATCTTCCTTCTTTCTTATGTTCAGTCCCACAATTTCTGGCCTTCAGAGACTCTTAACATAGGCGCAACAATGCCCAAACTGTTCGACACGTGTCAAAACAAATCAAGAGTTAGGCTTTTTCATTCTTTCAAAGCTGAAACACAAAGTGAAGCTGTCAGAAATGCCCCCGGGCAAAATGAAGAGCGTATTTGTTCCTGCCTCGCCTCACCTTACCAAGTGACCGCAAACGCGCGACAGTGTGCAGCAGTTGCTGCTGAGCGCTTCTCTGAAAGCAACATATGGTTTTTGTACTGGAAATGCATTAGACATAACAGGAAGAAGGAAAGGGAGAGAGTGGGGCAACTGAAGTTTGGCAATAACATCTCAAATGCCCCACATTTCCACTCCGGCAGTAAGTACAGAAAAGTTTCAAAAGAAAGAGACAGTTTGATGTTAGGACATAAAAAGGAATAATGCTAGACACCTCGGGAGCTTGCTTGCCTCGCGCTTTTCAGTGAAGACCAAAGAAGGCCTTTTTAAAAGCTTTTATAATTGATTCCACCCAGAGGTAACCCAAGGCAATCACCTACCTCACCAAAAGCGAACACTAAAGCCCTGTGTAAAGAGTGCCTGTTTTTTTCCCTCCCAATTCCCTGCCATCTTTTTTATTGGCGCTTTCATCTGCGAGTGTGAATAACTGCGAAGTGAGGCAAAGCTGAATAAACATTGTCTGAATAGGTGATTGATGGATCAATCTGGGTCCCTCGTTTCCCAGTGCTGGTGGCGGCATTCACATTGATTATGTTGCCTGTGGTCGTTGGCCAAAATACAGTCCTTGAAATGAGTATGTCTCTTGGAAACCGGCCAGCGCTCCTTCAGCCAAACAGATGGCTCCCAGTGCTGCAGTCATATCCATATTAATGGCATGATTACAATGCATTACAATCAAGAGATCTTGTCATTAACTTTGCGATTTAAAAAGCAATTATGGGTTTTGATTATCGTCTGCTGCAGATATGAGGTGTGCATGTCTTCCTTTGCCAGTGGGCCCTTAATAAAATAGCAGATTGATTCCTCAGCTTTACCCTTCTGACTGACTGACAGCTAATGAGTGGAATGGCTTCTGCATAATGATGGAATGCAGCAAGGCTGAAAGGAGAGAATAGAAAATATTAAGATGGCCATCACTGTGCAAGAAGAGGTTCTTGGTGTTTGTGTTAGAAATGTCATTTCGAGTGTCCCCACGGATTGCAGCGTTGGCTGGTCGGCCCACTTCTGTGTCAAAACCAGTATATCTGTAGAGCTATGGGAAATAGATACACGTCTGGAGTGTTCATGTCTCACTCCAGATGAATTAAGATAATGTTTCTGATTTTCTTCTTGATTTTGTATCTAGCCCTGCCACCATATGAAGTTTTTATTTGTCCAGATACAGACTGCATACAAAAGATGGAGAAAGCCACAGCAACATCAACCAATTTGAAGCCTTAATGTGAGCGATTTTGGCTACCACCAAATTATTTTACTGGAACCAGAAATCACAGTAGATGAGAAGGTCGGGTGGCCAAGTTAACTAAGGTTAGCAAGCTTGGTTAGCAAGCTCGATTCACCGCATCAAGGTCCAGGCCAGCAGAATTACATTCACCATAACTGAAGTGCCAATGCTCTGGAGGTGTTATAACACACAAACAAGCTTTATTATTTGTGACATAATTTAATAAAGTACTCCAGAAAGCACTACCAGCAGAAACACGATGGAGTGGTCCGTCACCACTTGTCCTCAAGTCACACCGATGATGTAGGAGTCTCAGAAGCTCACAAAAATCAGTGTGTATCAGATATGTGAGATGTGTATCAGACACTAGAAAACTCTAGTGTAACACGCTTTCTTTGGTTTCAGTTTTCTGTGATGGACTGTGGCTGTGTGGTTCACCGTGGGGTACTTTAAAGGAGCGCCACTTTATTTTGGTGTAAGTTTCAAACACTGGGAGACGCTAGTATTGGTAGTATTGTTATTTGCAGATGTACCTCGGAAATTTGCAGGTGCTCACGGTTGGGCCCAAGATGGCATCTTTGCTGGGTCAGTCTCAAAAATCAGATGTACCAAAGCCTTTTGATATATGCTAGGCAATTTACTGTATTTTTCTTTAAAAGTTTCTTTTTTTAAACATTTTAGTTACAGTCTTAGCTAACTATGACAACACTACTGTGCAGAACTCAGAGCCAGACTGTCACTTAACTCGATTCTTCAAAATCTGTTGAAAAACGGTATTTGATTCAGTCGGCATGAGCTATTCTATCCACGGGGATAGATGTGGAAGCTGTGTTAACTTGCACATGCAGATATTTATTTAAGTCTTGAACAATATTAGCACATGTTATCATCCAGATTTTAGTCAGGCTCGTTCGTGCCTAATCACAGTACTTCATCATCATATAACATAAAAAGTTTATTTGTGTTTAGAAGCTCTGAAAGCTAGACAGAAATCATTAATTCACTTTAGCCATCACAGTGAGTGGCACAGAAATACTGGTAAAGCTTGTACCAAGTGATCTTATCAGATGAATGGTGGCTTAAGTGAGAAAAATGAGCACAAGTGAACTTAAGTGAATGTAAGACACTATGCTGCTCTTTTAAAGCATGTGATAGTTTAAGACCTTGTAAAGGGTAACACCATCTTCCCTGATGAAGAGAAAAAGATGGGTAGCAGTGTAAAAATTTGATCCTATCTTCTGCCTCCGCTCTGCTATTACCTCAGGTGTGAAATCCTTTCCCGCTCACGCCAGAAAACCAAGCAGGCGTGCTCAGCTGTGAAATTGTATCTTTTCTGCTTTCTCTGCCCTCCCTGTAGCTCCTTTCCCCGTCCTTCAAAAAAAAGAAAAAAGAAAAAAAAAAGCCTTTTCCTTGCCTTTAAAATATGTGCTGCGTTTTGTAAGGTGAAGCCGTCCTGCACCTCAGCTGAATAATCAGGTGCCTTCTTCTGCATGCCTTTTAATAATGAGTAACTGAGAAACCCCAGAAAAACCTTGACACAGTCCTACAGCTGTCACGAGTCCAGACAGCTGACTTCTCCCACTGCTGGGAGACTGGGCTACTGTCTTCTCATAAGAGCACTCAGAAAGAATGAATTTCATGCAGTGTTGAAATGCTCCATCCGGGGACATTTTATTGAAATGTAATGAAACCTTGACAAAAGGCCCCAGCTGTTAAAATTACAAGTTAGTTTGAGCATATTTTTAAATGCATTCTGTAATACTGAGCTGTTGCTGCCAGGCAGCTTACTAGGCCCAGTACATGCTTGCTTAATCCTATGCAGGTTGTTTCTCCCATGTCTTTCCTGCAATGGCCTATTTTCTTCATGCCTTCCCCTGTGAGGACAGATTTCTCTGAACCCTTCTAACGGGGAAATGAGAGCAGCAGTGCGCCTGGAGCTGTATGGCTCATAGGATTGACCTGAAGCTTATAGTGTCAAAGAAATGGAATGCATGACTCAGAGGGATCCTCATCACGCACAGGAAACTTCAATTACTTTTAGCCATTCGGAGTACAACATTTACATTCGAGGTGATGGCATCTGGAACTATAGAATCTGTCACAATGCCAGGTCAAATCATCTCTAAGAGTCTCTTGAATCTGTATACAGTACAGACAAACAAACTGAAGTTATGTTAATAAAGAACTGAGTCTGTAATCATTCCTTTTTTTTTCGTGCTATTAGCCACTACAGTCTGTCTGAAAATTGTAGTGGCACCCCGTGCAATGTGAAATCAAAACAGCATGGCACTGTGAAATGATTTGGATATTTTGCCTTGAAGCTTTAAGTGTGCAATTTCCCATTATAAATACTCTGCTCAAAAAAATTAAACACTTTTTAATCAAAATATGGCATCAGGTGAGTTAAACTTCTGGGATATTGATCTGGTCAGTTAAGTAGCAGAGGGGGGTGTTAATCAGTTTCAGCGGCTTTGGTGTTAGTGAAATTAACAACAGATGCACAGATGAGGCAGTTACTCTAGCAGAGACGGACAGGGCTGTAGAAGGTCCTTAACCCATCAGGAGGACCGGCATCGGTTCCTTTGTGCAAGAAGGAACACGATGAGTTCTGCCAGAGCTCTAGAAAATGACCTCCAGCAGCCCACTGATGTAAGGGCCGGACGTCCTCTAGTGGGCCCTGTGCTCACTGCCTGGCACCATGGAGCCCAATGGCAGGTCCACCACCGGACCTGCCCTGTGTTAATCACAGTTTAGAGCAGGTTCACCCTGAGCACATGTGACAGACATTAAAGTGTCTGGAAAAGCTGTGGAGAATGTTATGCAGGACTATCTGTTGTCTCTTTAGGAGCATGGACCAATGCTGTCAGACATACACAGAAGCATGTGGGGGGCATACAAACTACTGTGTTCTGTCATGAATTGGTTTAATGAAATTCGAGAAAACGGATTTGCCTGCCGCGTCATTTTTTGATTTGATTTGATTTTCAGGGCGTCTTTGAATTCAGCCCTCTGTAGATTGATGATTTTCGTTTCCATCAAACAATGTGACAGTATCAGTATAGACAGCCGACATGATTTCTTTGCCACTGAGATCTGATGTATTTTCAAAGTGTTCCTGTAATTATTTTTAGCACTGTGTATGCAATATTTCATTTGAGTCCTAAAGTTTGCCATTTCAAATGATAATATATGAGGTCAGCTTAACACTACATAGAGCTGTGAAGTCAGGTTTTTTTTTTCTATTGCACTAAAATTGCCAATACTGCTTGTTCTGATACATTTGACAAAGATGGAAGCTTTTCTATGTCATCTATATTTGATACCGAATTCAATAAAAGTGAATTATGAAATAATATGGGTTGTCGTTACCGCTATTATTGCTCGTGAGATGTACTACCTGGGAGTGATTTCCAAACTCTGAGCTTGCCCCACCGGTGTGTAGGCCTCCTGTGATTTCCTCCTGCTGCACCGCAAAATGTTGTAAGGCATATCGTGTGAAATAAATCCTTTTCCGCTGAAAACATTTTCAGGCTTTGTGCTGGAAGCATAAAATATATTATGGCTTTTAAAAAGGCTATTGCAGCCTCCATCAACACTGCAGTAACCACAATAACAAAAACAGTATTACATCAGTGAGTGAAAATGACCACAGAAAGATAAAATGTCAGCAGCTTTGGAATGCCTCTCACTAAGCGCATAGCATGGCTGAAAATAAGCATTGTGTGAATTCTCCTTTTCGAATACACCAGCACAATCTTGGCAGCTACACATTTGGAAGCCTTTCAACAGGCAACAGGAGCTCCATATCCTCTCTAACAGAATAGTGTTTCCCTGCCTGCAGTCCTCAGCGGAGTGAGGCTGACAGTGGGAACGCCTGCAGAATAATTTAACAGGACCGTGGGGAGAGCCAGAGAAAAGACAAAGCCCTCCAATATGATCTCCGAGGACCCCGCAGCAATCCACTGTTCGCCTTCTGCCATCGCCGTCGCTGACACTATTGATTATGGCCCTGGGAGTGATGATAGCATTCGGCTCTCCCCCTCTAGCGGAAACCACAATCATGCCGCCGTGTTGGCCAAATGATAGACTGTCTCGGAAATGAAAGAGGAGGTGAGGGCTGGGGAGAGAAAGATAAGGGTGATTGAGAGAGATAGGAGACTGAGGTGGTGGGAATGGAGGCTTGTGAGGGGACGGCATTAATATGGTTCGGTTAGTTTTTCATAGCAGCTGAGGAATGTAATGTTTCTGTCAGCAGCATTAACACAGGGCTCCGTGTCAGAATTGTGTCACAGGCAAAGGCGCCTTGGTGGAAACAACAAAATAGCGTAATTGCCTCTTTGCCTGTTTGAAGTGCTAACAAGGAATTTCAACATTTTTTATGGTCCAAATTGTGGAAACTGTAGGACATCCAAGCCATTCAGGCTCTCATGTGGCTGCTTGTAAATGAGAAAAAAGGGCCAGCCTGATGCTGCTATGGAGAGTGTAAAAAATGTACTTAGAGTATCATCTGGAATGTCTACATAAGCCGGAGTGGGGAGTTTTCATCTCCGTTAGGACACACACACACGCGCGCGCACACACACTCACACGCATACGCACTGCTCTTCACACGCCAGGTGGCTCCTTGATTTAATTAGCACAGTGGAGCTCCAATTAGCTGCAGTTGTAAATCAGATGGTGCTTTTCATCATAGCATCGAGCTGATAGGCCCAGTAGGATCGTATTCTTTGCCTCCCCCAGGGAAGACTGGATCACACTCAGTCTTGAGTGGAGGATTATACCGAGATTATAAGCAGACTTTACCACTTCAGGCCACTTCTATATCTGGGTCTTTCTCAGTGACCTGCAGCTGAGACCATATTACATATTGTATATTCTCCAACCCAGTGGTCGATGGTCAAGATATGAAGAAAACAGCACAACCCTGTTGCTGCTATGTCATCTGACGCTGTCAGAAGAATCTCATAATAAAATCTAAGCTTATTATTATTTTCCAAAACAAAATAAACGTACACATTTTCATGGTATGACTCATGGTGTGAGCAGACATTATTTAGTAATATAGGCTCATAGCTGGATGTGGTGGCCTTTATCACAACCACAGAGTATCCTTATCTTGGATAAGTAAACATTTATACTTTACAGTAGACGATGTAAAGTCACTAAGCAGCTGCCAGCTAAATATCAATGCAAAGGTAATCTTCTGGGTTTTTTTTTTTATCATTTAAAAAATGGAGACTAAAAAAAAACAAAAAAAACAAACACACCATATAGGTAGCACTTCCATACTGCTCGCATACCATAGGCATCGATTATGCTTTCAGTATAGTGAAAAGCATTCATTAAGTGTTCAGTGAATCTGTGAAAGAGCTCAGACGAACAGAGGAATGCTGTCGAGTCGTCCGTATTTTGACACTTCAGAGGTTGCAGTTGTGATGAGCACTAACAATACATACACACCCCACTGTAACGTTTATAAACAGTATTTTTATACTGGTCCACTTTGAAATGTTGTGACACCAGAGCTTAAATAGATTACATTATTTTTTTAGCAGAGTTGCAATATGCTACTTTTGTATTATTACTTATTGTTTATTTCCCTAATGTACAGCACGGTGCAAAAGTCTTGAGCCACCCCCTTTCTTTATATTTTGGCAGGAAAATAGGAAATGCATGCAGCAGTTTATTAAACCAGGCAAACACGGGAGTTCGTGGGAACATGGAAATACAGTATAAGTATAGACTCAGGTCCTGTGTCAGGACATGACTTTCAGATATTCATCTGCTGTGGACTTTTTTAGGCCTCCTGCCCCACTTGTCAAGTTTCAAAGGACACACTGCACACTAGAGGTGGGCGGATCGATCCAAATATCGATAGTATCGATACCAACACTAGTATTGGTATCGGATCGATACTGGCACGATTGGATCGATACTTTGCTTTTATCCTCCAAGTTCAGTATGTAGCCCGCTGAACTGTGTTATTTCTTCCTTTTGAAAAAATAAACCTCCAACATGCACTATGAAAAGTGTCCGAACCTTTTTGTGTGCTTTAGAGACAGAAACATTTACATCCCAGGTCTCCAAAAACCCAGTTTCAAAAGACATGAAAAGCTGGAAGGTGTGTTTTGTTGTGTTAACTAATTATTGTGGAAAGTAACAATCACAGTGAGATAGTGGTGATTAAAATGTATTAAAAATGTGCAAACTGAGAATTCATCTCATAACTGCTCTTCCCCCAATCAGCTGCCTGAATAACTTAAAATTATCGGCAATACTGGCCCTG
>VVHJ01023850.1:3750-17932 GCA_015107715.1 Tylochromis polylepis
GATCCTCTGTGATTTTTTTTTTTTTTTCTTTTTTTTTTTATTTCACTTCTCCTCCTCATATACGCTCTGTATTATTACACTGAAGCGTTTGTTTTCACCTGCGCTTTCTTTAATTAGACTTGAGCAGCTACAAAGGGGGGGACACCACAGGGGTCCCGCACCTGTCCTGTCACTCTGCTCTCAGCGCAAAATCAACGAGCTGAAACCTGCGCGTGAAGTAATGTCACTCTAAAAGCGTCGTGGCGCGAGCACGAGCCGCCGGGTGTTATTTCATGGATGTGGTTTTTGTAAGGACTCATTCAGGGTGTCCTCCTGCATTTGCCGAAGCAAAGGGTTATTTTTGGCACCTGACATTAAAGCTCACTCTCTGCAGCATGGCAGCAGCGGACCCGCAAACGCGCCACAGCGCCGGAGTCTGACTGCAGCTCTTTGTTCGTCCTCAGAAACGCACTGTGCGCGATTTAATGATGGATTCTCTTCGTATCAGGGACTGACGGACACGGTGAGGGACCCCGGCCTTTTTAATGCGTTTATATTGCAGGTCAGACGGGGACAGTGGGTGAGCAGTTGAACGGGTTCACACGTGGTGACGTGGGTTGCTTTATTAGTCTGCACTGTTTGGTATGACATTAAGTTTGGGACTGGCTTGTTGTATTCATCCAAAACACGTTCTGTGAGTTTATTGGACTTTTTGTTTTACTGGAAGAAGTGAGAAGAGACGGGTGGGTACATGCTGTAACGACGGGAGGAAAAAGGCGCCCATCTGTTTTTTATCATTTAAAGATGCCTTTAAAAATCAGATGTTGTGCCCATTAGAGTATCTAAGAGGAATATTTAACCACAGCCGTGTTACTGTGGCCATATTTTCAAACTGGTCTTTCATTGAAACTGAAGCGACACAGTGATGTTGGCACATGTTACAGGCTGTGAAATACGAATTACCTGTTCACTAGTCACTGCACATTCCCTGGCCAGTCTCGTTTCTGACTACAGTAAAAAGAGAATGTCCAAAATACACGTTTTCTGGTGGATATTTATGAAAACTTTGCACATTTAATCGCAGGATTGCAGAAAATATGTATTCCAAAAACTCTTCCTGTGATGTAAGTAATCAGATGGAGAAGTGGGAACACTGGTTTCCATTAAAAATCATGGGTTCAAAGTGATGTATGATTTTCAGAAATCTCCACAATAGTAGATCCTAAACACTTTTCTATTTCAGCTCTGTCTGTATTCTGACAGGTTTATAACTTGGCTTATAGGCTGTTATAATCCTAAAAAAAAAGAGCCTTAAAGCAGAGCTGTGTTTAGTGAAAATGCTGCTGTTTTGAACACATGTTCTGCCTGCAGCCTGAGGTAAGCTGCAAGAGGAGACACTTCCGTACTATTAGGTGTGAGCTGGCAACATGACCAAGGAGGAGGAGATCCCTGACTGGGTGGGAGCCAAGGAGTTCTACGACAAGTATGAGCCCAAGGAGATTCTGGGAAGGTATGTTCATGAAACCGTCGTCTTAATGTGACCCACAGCAGAGGTTCACCCAGCCAAGCTGAGCAGAAAACTCTCCATTAAACAGTACTCTTCACTAGAAAGAACATTTAGGTAAACTAGACCTACATATAGCTACATGTGACAGTTGCAGGATAATGATCAGACTCATCTCGTCTTTCAGAGTTTACACAATGTAACTTCAAAGAAAATGGTAAAATATCTACTTGCTATTACAACACACCAATAAAGCTCGATTTAGACCTCAGTTCAAACAGCTATCATTCTCTGCACAGAACAAGCCGTTTCCCCAAAGTTTCCCACAAGTCCCTGAGAAATGGGAGCCAGGGCCTGCTCATTGTCATTCTCCACCAGCGGTCAGAGGGTGGTGCTGTTACGTAAGACACATTATCCAAGAAGGCCGCATTTATTAACTTCAGCATGCTTCAGACAAAGGTTTAGTGTTGGCCGTCGGGCTGATAGATTATGTAATTTCACCCCCTTTTCCCACATGCAGGTCAGGAGGTCACAGGATGTGGACAATGTGCCCTTCTTCAACAATTCTTCATTCAGAGAAAAGTCATTGGAGTTCCCTTATGGTGGTCACCCTGAAGTTTCTGTTGTTCATTCATAAATCGCCCTCTGAATTTGATTTCAGCTGTAAAGTTTTCAGTTGGCTTACTTGATGTTTTTCTCTGTTTTCCTGGATGTTAATGATAAACAAGACAATCTTCATGACAAGCACATTCTTCACTGTTTTTACTTGCTCTGTCAGACTGATAAGATGGTAAAAACACACAATACTTTCCTTTAGTCTGACCATGTCACTGATTTCTTACCAAAAACAGTGGTGTTTTGAAACAGTTAAACACATGATTCATGATGAAAGAGACTCTGTGACTCTCACAGAACATTTTATCCAGCAGTTATCTCAAGCTGCCCTCCTACCCAAACCTAAAAACAGCAGATGTGCAGCTCAGAAGGCTGATGCATTTCTTTCCTCCTCAGGGGAGTGAGCAGCGTGGTGCGCCGCTGCATTGACAAGCAGACGTCTCAGGAATACGCGGTGAAGATCATCGACATCACCCCCTCCGACAAGATGACGCCGCAGGAGATCGAAGAGATCAGAGAGGCGACGGTGAAGGAAATTGACATCCTCAAGAAAGTTTACGGACGGGAGAACATCAGTATGCATGCTTCTCCAAAAGTCTGATTTGTAAAAATGTGCTGCTTCATTTAATCAGTTTGAATGGAAAAACTTGGGTTTTTTTTTTTAAAAACTTTGTTCTTCTAACATGGCCAAATGTCAAATTAACTCTCTTCTCCAGTTCAGCTCAAAGACTGCTATGAGTCCAAGGCCTTCTTCTTCCTGGTTTTTGACCTGTAAGTGTTTCAATGGCTGATTTCTGAACAGGTATTCATGTGTAAATCAACCAAAACTTTTATTTTCTTTCTCCCAGAATGAAGAGGGGTGAACTTTTTGACTACCTCACAGAAAAAGTTACACTGAGTGAGAAGGAAACACGGTCAGTGAGCATGTTATTTAAAAATATATATATATATAAATTACGCTAACTATTAAAAGGACTCTTTAAAGGTTTGTACGTGTTGTCTTTAGGAAGATCATGCGGTCTTTATTAGAGGTGGTCCAGTTTCTCCATGCCCAGAACATTGTTCATCGGGACCTGAAGCCCGAGAACATCCTTTTAGACGACTACATGAACATCAAACTCACCGACTTTGGTTTCGCTGTGCAGATTCAGCAAGAACAGACGCTCAAAGGTCAGTGAAAGCTTCCATTACTGCAAATGTGTGTCAGCAGTTCAGAAACCTAAGGAGAATACACAACCTCCTCGCAGAGCAAAAAGGGGCTGTAATCACACAACTTGTCAAAAGATGACAGAAATACTTAAAGCAGTAAAAACTTTCACAGGCTGGCTGACAGTTAAACACCACTGCATCATTTCAGATCCACCACTGAGTTGAGTGACTATTAAAGTTACAGTTTACAGCAGTGCACTCGTCAGGACATCAGCTGTTGGTGGTGAGCGGAGAATCTGGGTCTGGTTGCACAACTGTTCCCTGCTCTCTTAGCCGCTCTTACAAAGGTTAAGAAACAGGACACTCTGATCTATTTGCTGCAGTTCCAGACACCCACAGTACACTGACCTTTCAAATAGACTTCTCAGAAGGCATCGGATCATTAGCAGCGCGAAATGCCAAGCATCTAATGAAAGTGTGATTTTTTTTCCATTAGGCTGGAGATCTACATGACCCAGCGGCACTTAATCTAAATGTACTCAATTAATGTCTAAATGCATAATACTTTAATTATGCTATAGATGTTCCCTAAAGATGGATGTTAAACTAAAGGAAAAACTTTAGTTATGCCAAGGGAGGGAACATTTTATTGGCATAGTTTGAGACCACGTTTCTTAAATCAATACAAAGCCATTCAAAGTGATGTAATATTTCTAGCCAGATATAGTCGTCTCATCCAGGGTGAGATCTCCACCCACGGGGCATGAAGGCATGCTGAATGGTTTGATGAGGAGAAAAATGAGGAGAATCAGAACCTGTGAGCAGAAGTTCTTACACTTTCTCTGCCGTGTCCTCCTTCAAAACCCAAAAAGTTTGTACTCCACCCCTCACATATTTTTTTTATCAGTCGCTGACAACAAAAAAGGATCCAGGTTGAATTATAATTGAACGATGAGGAGCCCAGTACCATCAGCATCTTTCTGTATTTTCCATAGAGGACATAGATGTAAAGGGACTCCTCTTTACCTCTATCTTTAAAACCTCAAATGAGGGAACATCTTTTGAAAGTAGTGCCATCTGCCCAACCAGTTGTGGTAAAGGGAGTAAAGGTAAAGTGGTGCTAAAAGGAGTTCTTCCTTCACACTATTTCAAAGTGCTCACTCACACAGCAGACAGATCGTCTGATTCTTCGGGTTTTCAGAGTCTTTACCCTGCAGTATAAATCCCTTTGAGGTGACTGTTGCTGTGAATTGGATTGGATTGGTTAAACAGTATAAATAAAATTGAATCAGACGGAGTTAAATTGAAAGAGTTTGTTTCGTCTCTCCAGTAGGGATGCACTGATGGTATTTTCATTGAATGTGATGGCCAAACACTTCCCTAAGATACTGTATTCATTTTTTTTCTTTTAATATATCTCCTATTTGTGTGTCAGTTTTGTAGTTGGAGAGATATTAATTGAAAATGTGGATAGTAAATATTTAACCCTTACATACCATTTGGGTCAAATTTGACTCAAAACTATTCAGATGGGTTTTAGATCCACCAGCATGGATCAAATCGAAGAAAATGGTGGTATCTTAAAACTTTGTGTGACATGTCTGTGTGTGTTTTTTATAGGATAGTGGTGACAGAGTTCTGTCATGAGAAATGCTGGCGTTCCCACCACATTTACCCAGCTTCCTGCAGAGACCTGCCAATGCTGGTCTTTAAAGGACCATGGGGGGATCTCCAAACAGTGAAATAGTAAAACAGCATAGGAGTGATCATTTATGGGTCATGTAAAGAACAGAGGTCATACAGAAGTCAGAGAGTGCCTTGGGGAGACACAACAGCTGTAATAGGGCTGCACAGTGGTAGAGTGGTCAGCACTGTTGCCTCACAGCAAGAAGATTCCTGGTTGAAATCCTGGCTGCAGCCTTTGCATGTTCTCCCTGTGCCTGTATGGGAATGCATCCAGTATTCCTGCTTCCTCTCACTGTCTGAAGACATTAGTTTAGGTTAGGTTAGGTCCACTAGTGATTCTAAATCCATGGCATCCATGCCTGATTTACACACTGAGGGCAATTTCGGGGGTTCTTGCCTAAGAACAGTTCTGCAGGTAGATAGGGATAGACTCATGAACTTTAATACAGGTAAATGACCAGCTCTTAAGCCTTATTTGAAATCTATTAAAGTGGTTTTATATGTTCACAAAAATCAGGGAATGTGCTCCATTTAATAACTCTTCCTGTCTGTAATGCAGAGGTGTGTGGGACTCCTGGTTACCTTGCTCCTGAGATCATTGAGTGCTCTATGGACGCAGGACATCCAGGATATGGTACAGCTGTGGACATGTGAGCGACCATAAAATCGGTTACCAAGTAACAAAAAAATAGGAGTCTATAGGAGCGTCAGCTTTACTGTCACGTTCCCAAAATTGATCTTATGCACCTCAGCAGTGTGTTATAATTATCTCAGAAGCTTGTGCACAAAATAATGACTCATATTATCTGTTGTGTGGCTCGGCTAATAAGTGATCCAGGTGATTAGATTATGCATGTACGCACTGTACAGTGAACAGATTTGATAAACTTTGTTCTGGCTCGTGTTTGCAGATGGAGTTCAGGTGTTATCATGTACACGCTGCTCGCAGGCTCTCCACCCTTCTGGCACAGGAAACAGATGCTGATGCTGCGCATGATCTTAGCGGGGACGTACGACTTCTCCTCTCCTGAATGGGAAGACCGCTCAGACACGGTCAAAGATTTGGTAGTCTTACTTTTTCACCTCTCACAGCTTGTTGCAACCTCAGTTACCTTACCACTAAGTCAGGTGGTAAGGTAAAAACCTTGGAACTAAAAAAATTATTCCTCCAGATCTCGCGGATGCTGGTGGTGGATCCAAAGCAGCGTTTCACAGCTACAGATGCTCTGAACCACTCGTTCTTTTCACAGTACGTGGTGGCCGAAGTACGGCAATTCAGTCCGTTCAGGCGCTTCAAGGTGAGATACACAAGATTTTATAAAACTATAAATCTTAATACTTTTCATATTTGGGGGATAAATGAAGTATATTTTATGGTATCTTGATCATATCTTGATCAATATATAATCCTAATTCCAAAAAACTTGGGTCTCTATGTAAAATGTAAATAAAAACAGGATGCAGTGATTTGCAAAGCTCAAAAACCCATATTTTTATTCACAATAGAAAATAGAAAACATCAAGCATTTAAACTGACAGTTACATAGGTTAAATGGCAACAGCTCAGTAACATGACTGGCTGTAATCTTAGTTTCTCAGAAAACTGTCTACAAATTCTTGAACAATTTTAGAATCGTGTTCCTCACCGTAAAATTGTGACGACTTTGAATATTTCATAATCTACAGTATAAAAAAGAATCAAAAGATTCAGAGGACCTGGAGAAATCTCTGAGCACAAGGGACAAAGCCAAAAATCAGTATTTGTTGCCCGTAATATTCAGGCCTTCAAGTGTCACTTAATTAAAAACAAACATGATTCTGTCATGGAAATCAGTGCATGGACTCTGGAACACTCACCATCAAGAAATGCAGGTTAAAGCTCCATCATACAAACAAGAGGCCGTATGTGAACATGATCCAGAAGCACCACCGACTTCTCTGAGCTAGAGCTCAATTAAAATGAACGGAGGAAAACTGCTGCACAGTGATACCCATGACACTGTCCCACTCAACTTTTTAGAGATGTGTTGAGTTGTGTTTACAGTCTTTGATAGTTCATAAAGAAACCCTAACCTTTTCTGAACTTTCTCCATCAGGTCATTTGCTTGACTGTTCTCGCTACAATGCGAATCTACTGCAACTATCGCCGTGCCAAGCCCATCACTAAGGAGGTGATAAAGAGCGACCCTTATGCCATGAAGCCCATCCGCAAGCTCATAGATGCGTGTGCCTTTAAGATCTACGGCCACTGGGTCAAGAAGGGACAAGCCCAGAACAGAGCAGCACTTTTTGAGAACACGCCCAAAACCATCCTGCTTTCGATTGCTGCTGAAGCGGACGAGCCCATCCAGCACATCTGGTAACAAACAGCGAAGACTGCCACGTGCTGAGTTTTACATGGGGAAACACTTAAAACTTCTTTCCTCTTCATAGAAAAGAAATAAACTCGTAATATACAACTAATTTATGCATAATGCAGTAATCTTTAGGAGCAGCTGTAGTGACTACAGAGGGATTGATTTACCTCAAGGACTGAAATGTTTGGCAAACTTTTCAACCATGCCACTGTTAACATTGTGCTTGCTTTGTTCTAAAAGTGTATTTAACCCATTGTCAGCTTGTGGTCCTATGAAAATGCAGCTGATCTGCTTTAAATTGAATGCAGCTCCTCAAATACCCCCCAAAATACAGGTTGTATCAAAAAAGAATAATCAGATTTCAAAAAGCTACACTTTTTTCAACTTATGGACATAGAAACTTGTGGTAAATTTTAAAATACATGGCTGAATATACAAAAATTTACAATGTTTGCAAATGCCCGATTTGTCTCCCTCGGCGCCTCCGAGTCAAACTCGTCCCGTGCCTTTGAGAGCATGTCTGGAGTCGCTGCTGTTGTCAAGCTTTCTACCAGCAACCACGTGAAACTCACGAATCCACTCGAACGGCACATTTGTCTTTTGATCATTAAACGGTGAATGGCTGTGGAATTAGAGCATTTTTAAATCCGATTATTCTTTTTGGTACACCTTGTATATTAACAAAAACTGTTTTTTCAGCACTACGTGGTAATCTCCGAGCCTTCATACTCTTAAAAACTGTTTATATTTTAAATGTTAAAGAGTGACTCAGGAGGAAAACGTAGAGTTCAGTTATAGAGCAAGTCTTTACTCTGTATTGTGAAACCTTGTGGGAATATCCTGCAGATTGTCTGACTGGAATATAAAACCTGCACACTTGACGGGTCGTATAGTTACAGTTTGAGAACTGTGTGCCTGCTTGATCAATATGCAGGGTATTGTCTGGTGGCAGCAACTTGAGGGAAGTGTTATGAAGTTATGATGACACTTTAACTTGCATGCTATGAATGTATTTATTAAAACATTTCATGTAAAAGCAAGTCCTGCAAATGGAGGGGTACTTCAACTCTGCAATTCTTTGCTTTTCTGTCTTTCTGCAACATTTTTAAGCCTGAAGTAGAACACTGACACACACAGACAAAAAAGAATTACAATTTTAAAGTTTATTATTAGCTTAACAGAGTGAGATGCACATCAAAAAATTATCACGGATCATCAACTTCAGACAGATTTGAGTGTGTCGACTGTTGTCCCCATGGTCTTGCTTTGGAAGCTTTCATCCTGCAGAATTTAGAAAAAACTGAATAAATCAATATGAAACCATCAGGAATGGCCAGATATGTGTTTGTACTGATTCCCACGTAGTTGGATGAGCTTGAAGAAGGCACTCATCCACTAATTTAGTGGAAATGAGACGTGGCTGTTGCATGGTGTCTGACTGTGTCCAGCACAGAGCAGCTGGACCAGAATTCGCCCATGCCTTGAAGTTAACAAGTCTAACAACATACCATCCTCGGGACGTTCCCCACAGCCTGGCGACCGGTCGTGCTGCACTTCATGTAAACGTTTAGACACGCTGAAACAGAAGAAGCAGAACTGAGGCTATGAGATAAATCTGAGCTAATAGAACAGGAAACAAGCCAACAGCACAGAGCACCCAAAGGGAAGAAGACAGCAAGCAATGCCGAGCACCAGATCATTAATATTCGGCTGAATCGCTTTCAAGGAGCGAGGCCGTTGATGTATTCACTCTGACATAAGAATGAGATGCACAATGAGCACGCTCATCCTGCTGAGTCAGTGTGTGAAAACAATCATGTCGCATGGTGTCTGACTGTATTTACTACGTTCAGAGCAAAACAGAATTCAGCCATGCATTCAAAATACAAGTTGTAATTTTATTTATAGAGCGCATTTCATTATACTCAAACTTTTGGCTGCTCCCTTGGCACAAGGGTCACTACAGAGGATAGTTTTGTACGTTTGATATCCAGATCCCCTTCCTGATACAACACCTAAGGGGAAATTCATTTCCAGATGGAATCGAACCAGCGACCTTTCACTTAACAAGTGAATGGGTAGAAGACAAAAGCATGAAAAGGTATGTAGGTTTACAATGAAAATGGCAAAATAAAACTTACTACAAAGTAGTAAAACACCAGTTCACACTTATGTGCTGAGGCCTGGGAGAAGAAAAGGTTTTGAGCCTGTTTGTAACTGATCTCAGGTCAGCGGGCAGCTTGTTCCAAACGGCCACCAGCAGCTGAAAAACCACCCTTGGCACACTACTTTCACTGCCTCTTTTCCAACAACACCTACTCGGCTCTACTCTGTTTTGGCCATTTTCCTTTACAATTGAGCACCACCTCAATATGGGTGGGGTCGTTATAGCAATGCAGCCCGATAGGCCCATGATGTCATTTGTACGCGACAAACACAGGACATCAAAATGATGGTATACCTGCTGCTAAAGTGATGGTAAACGTCTACAACTCGCTGTTGGACCATGGTGATAGTTTGTGTGTAGTCTCTCTCGCTCGTTTCCCCTTTTAAAAAAAATGGCAGGTTTGATTCTTGTGAAAGAGTCGCTCTCGTAGCTCACCCTGGCCAAGAAAAAAATACCTGGTACCAGGTACTACCACCTAATGGAAAGCCCTTAAAACCAAGTTGAGCCCAGTAGATGCTAGAGGAAAAGAGGAATTAGATGCATTTCTGGGGACAGTTAAACATCTACATGATGATCTGAGAGGTCAGACTGGGTTATAGACACTGACCTAGTCAGATATATACTGGGGAGGCCAACCCACTGAGTGCTTTGTCAACTAATAGAAGGATGAGAGAGCGTTACAGCAGTCCAACCTGCAAATTAAACAACTACCCACTGTGGTGACCCCTTATGAATAACGGACCGGCTGAAAGTAACTTTCCATTCAGAATGTTCAGTATGAAACAACGTCTTCATAAGCACTCTGGATAAAAGCCGCATAAAGTGTAGTGACGGTGCAGACTGGGATAAGCGGAACATGTTTATCTGCTTGGGAACACACGCACCCTGGTTATATCCTGAAAAGACACGTGGTTTTTCTTTGGCATTAACTAACAGTCACTTCCCCTGCGTTTCATTTGTACCTTATAGTATAATAAGAAGTGTGTGAATCTGCGTGTTTCAGGATGGGAGCTCCTCCTGCATGATTACTCCGGATATCACCACCAGTGTGCCGCCCTGTGCAACAAGCAACGATGACAAAGCACAAATAAACACAAATGCACAGGTTTCCACCTTTAAGCTGTCTGGTAACACCTTATCCGCTCAGTTAACAACCTGTGAGACCACGTGTGTTCTTACAGCATGGTTATGGAAAATAAGTAAATAAATACACAAATGAACATAATTTACACAAACTTCGGGTGCACCACGTGCTTCCATGGCCTCAAACTGTCGTTCACTAAAGAGTTTGAACATTTAAAAAAAATTAAAATCACCTGCATCATGCTACAGCCTCATATTTTAACCTTCATTTCTTCAAGAACGTTTTCCATTCACAAAATTCCACGCTGACTTCTACATGATGTCTGTGACACCACATCTTCGCCAGACTTCATCCTGATAAATAACGCTAAAGACTTTTTCTCTTCTCCCTCCAGTTTCTGGCGGGTGAAACAGAAACAGCTCGACGTGCACCACCACCTCCTTCTGGACGGGAGGTTAACTGCAGCACATATAAAATCACAGCGTCACAGTTTTTTTGAAGAATCTGCTTCTCATTATCCTTTATGGTTGCTTTACTTCTTCTTTGCTTAGTGTACAACTTTTTGCTTACCTGGTACCTGTCTTTAGTCATTCTTCATTTTCACAGGAGCTAATATCCAGGAACTTTTCCAAGGATAAAATGTTGAGAATTCTTTTCATCTTTGGGTTGTTTTCACACCTACTTTGTGTTATTTTTTTTAAAATTTTGTTTTAAATATCAGTGTTAATTTTATTTACATTTTTAATTTATTTATGTAACACATCTCATTACACGTAAACTCAATTGCTTACGATGACAGATAAAAACATCAAAACCTATTTAGCTCTACAATCCCTTAAGGAAACACACACACAGACCTTTCTGGTTGTTCTATATCTCATTTGGGCCATTTATATTGCATGTCACAGGATGCTCTGACATCTGTGTTCCCCGTATGTTTATATTGTTTGTGTCATTTGTTTAAAAAAATTAACTGAATGTTTTGATTTTTGGTATATGTTCATGCAAAATTTCCAAATCAACAATGAAATAAGTAAATAAATTCATAAACCCACCTACTAATCAAGCTTTATTTTGCCAGGATCATTTATTAAAAGTAAATTCATATTCATCTTCAAATGCACACAGTGGACTCAACAAATCGAGTTTTAGTTTCAGATCAGACGTGCATTATTTTTCCTGCTTTTTGTATGTAAAGATGATTGTCATCAATAGGAATCATTTCCTGCGCAAACGTCTTTTGTAAACGTGCAGCAAATTATACTCATTAAGAGTATAACAGTGTAGAATAAATTATGACATTTATTCTATGTACAGAGTACACATGTGAAATAACTTAATGGTAATAACTTGTGCCCAGAGTTCATATACTTTAGATTTGATGTGTTATTGGTTTACTTTTACTCCTAGTTTTATTTCTTTTATAATAATATGTAATAATAAAGTAAATAATATTTACTAAAAAGTAAATATGCATTTCATGCTATTTTTAAACATACTGGGCCAAACTGACTAAAACTAAAACTGGGAGGTACTCCGGCTTCCTCCCACAGTCCAAAGACATGCAGTTAGTGAGGTTAGGTTAACTGGTGATTCTAAATTGCCCATAGGTGTAAATGTGAGTGCAAATGGTTGTCTGTCTCTCTGTGTCAGCCCTGCATTAGACTGGCAACCTCTCTAGGTGCACCCCGCCTCTCATCCTATAGTAGCTGGTAGACTCCAGAACCCCTTTGATCCTGATAAGATTAAGCACAATAGAATAGATGGATGGATAGATAGTCTATTATAAGATTGCCTTACAAGATTGTGTTGATTGTCTTTGTTACATCTCTGTGTCCTGACATAATAGCCATTACAGCCTAAAACTCTTTTGTTTGTTATTATTTTTTTCTGTCTGTCTCTCTCTCTTCTTTTACATACAATTTAGATGTTGTGATATCGCTTTGGGGTTGTTACTCATATATCTTTGGAACTGACTGGCTTACTTATCGTTATTTTTTTTACATCCTTTGTGTCTATTTTTTTTTTAACCTGTTGTCCTTCATATCTTATTTTAATCATTTTGTTTTTATTTGTGCTTGTTTTCTCTCTCTATGCTACTGTTACATATCATAGAGATTATCTGAGGTTGATTTATGACAATGTTGTTTTACATATTTTGGGAGGTCATCTGTGTTTCTTTTTGACCATTTTCTCGCTTTTTGTGGTTGTTACATATTTTTGAGTCGACTAGTGACTTGTTGTTTTACATATTTTATGGGTCAGTTTGTTTCTCTTTGTGCTTGTTTCTTTCCTCTTTATGGTCAACACTTTCCCAAGAGGTCATTAGAGACTGATTTGTGACTAAAAGGGGACATCCACAGTCCTCATTCATAAAGTGCTTTACAAGCCCGAACATTATGGCTAACAGGTGGATTTTCCCGTTTCAGTGCAGCTAGCCAAAAAACCTAGAGCCACTTACTGTTAAAGACAGCGGATGAAAGTGGACAGTATATCCTCAGTTTTTAACATAAAACTCATTGTTGCAGCCCAAAAGTGATCCCCTTAAACTGATTTTAAGTTTTAGTGTCCTTATTTTCCTCTGAGTTATTGATTCTGTCACTAGTTTGCTAACATAAACTAATGTAAGTCTATTAGCCACAACCAACCAACCAAGCACATGATGAATGAAGCGCATTCGGATGGCGCAACACATTCTCAAAACTTGAACTTTTAGCACTTTTCTCTTAAATCCAGCTTCACAGACAGTGTTACTCTTTAATGTTCATGTTTTGCAATTTTGGGGGGGTCGTTTGTGTTACTTTTTCATATTTTTCTCACTTTTTGTAGTTGTTACATATCTTAGAGGTGATCTGAGGCTGATTTTTGACTTAATGTTATTGTTTTACATCGTTTGTGTCTCTTTTCAATCGCTACCTTTAGTCTTTGGGCTCGTTATTTATGCTAGTTGTTTTTCTCTGTCTTTCACCGCTGGTGTCGTCATGGAACCGAGCCAGTGATGTATTGGGGGCGGGCCTTGATCGGCTTCTCTTTGATTGGTCCGCCATTCAGCGCTTCTCTTCCTCGTCCGCGAGCCCACAGAGAGCTGTCGGCTTTTATGCTGAAGCTGCTGTTCGTGCCTTATCAGCGCTGCACTCGCCAGTAAGTACCACAGTACAGTTCTTATGTTTTTAAATATTTTTTTCCCACCTGGTGTTGTCTCTCGAGTTGTCGGCAGTGGAGCAGCGTTCTAATCAGCTGCACCGGACAGATAACAGCCCGGTTATTCTCACGTACAGCCGTGATATTTCAGACATTTTCATGACTTTATATCTGTCACTCTATATAAAAGTGACAGATACGAGCCGTTTGGCCCAGTTTCAGTGTCTTCACGTTTGTTGTTGGTTATGCTGGCCCTCTGTAGTGACCCTCTGGGTGACGCAATACGCGCAGAGTATGTCCATCCCGGGCCTCTCCTATGGTTTGTTTAAGCACAATGCTTTATGTAACGCATTTTGGCACACATCATCGGCTGGGAGGTGATCCCCGTCGATTGCACATAGGTATTTGAGTGAATAGATGTGTTTGCTGCTCCACTGGATGAAAGACATCCTTTCTGTACAAGACTTAGTACATTAGTGAAATCAGGCAGCCGCTGGCCA
>VVHJ01023851.1:1617-14729 GCA_015107715.1 Tylochromis polylepis
GGAAAAAAAACCAAAAAAAAAAAAAAAAAAAAACAAAAAAAAAACAACCAACCCCCCCCCCCCAAAAAAAAAAGGAGAAAAAAAAGAACAGAAGGTGAACAGAACTTTCAAACAGACTTGCATGTTGCAGCGGTGATGGATCGCGTGTTTCCGACGGATTGATGAGCTGCTTTTTCAGACTAATTTTCTCCAAGCCCACATGCTTTCTTCACAGTTTACCTGCTCCCACGTCTTTGTATGTGTATTTTCCAAAGTTAATTTGTAATATGCATCAGCGACGTTACCATTCATCATCTTTACACACACACACACACACACACACACACACACACACCACAAGGTCAGCCACTTAACCCTCTTTAATCACAGGCGCCATTATCATCATCATGGCATTATGTGGAAATCAACACCGAGACATAAACTTGCTGTCACGTTTATATTTCAAACGAAAAACGCTCCTGTTCCTACCACAAGGGTTATTTAAAGTCTCTATCATAATCTTCTTCTTTGTCGGAAAACCCTTAATTACCTGGAATTTCATTTGCCGTTATTCTTTTCTGAAGCAATTTAAAAACATTTTATTTATTTGTATTTTTCATGTAACATTTAACGGGAGTTACGCGTCATTTTTCAATAGGCTATAAATTTGTTTGAGTGTATACATTCAACGCAGCCAAACTTATCTACCATAATAATAATAACAACATTACATTATGTTACAAACGCACACTGTAACGGATTTGAACTGAATAATTGTAACACTTTATCACGTACCCTTTTAAAAATATTTCATTATATTAGATATAATCATTAAAAACAATTTGTAATATTTTAAACACTCAGACAAAAATTAAATGTTACTTGGACACCAAAAATCTCTACTTTGATTTATATGCCCCTATAAACTTATGTACAGTGTTCCGTGAAAGAATTACACGGCAATATAATTTTGCATTGCAGTGAGTAAGAGCCAGTTCTTGGCTACAAATGAAAAGCTACTGCTATTAACTTCGACAGGAACAGATTCTCTTGGTTTACTGCGAAACTCGAAATGCTTTAAAAAGAAGCTTTTTCTGTTCTTTTTCAAAACCAAATTAGAGATGGTTTAATATTATCCTTTCATACTGTAGGCTTCAGGCCTTCACCTTGGAGACTGTATAGGCGCATTTACCATATGCGCTCAACATTATCAACATTAACAGTATCAACATTAAATGTTCATACAACATACATATGTTCATACGGACGCTATACTCTCCTTCCCGTCTAAAGAAAGTATTTGGTCTGAATGAATGTGAAGCTTCATAATGTGTTCGAGTGATTAGAGGACATTAGCGCATTAGACATTAGCTACTGACAGTAGCAGAAAAATATGAACATAATCTTAAAGTCAGATGGACCAGTCAGCCACACTGAACCCGTCAGAACACACGCACCTTGTGACAACCACGCGGTGCGTGTAATCCATTATGTTTAAAATAAGTGCGCATGAATGTTACTTATTTTTTTTTAAAGAAAAAAGGGAAAATATATATTGTCACATAAAAAAGCATTGTAAAAAACTATATTATATTATATTATATTATATTATATTATATTATATTCATCAGCAGACACCCAAAAGGTTGGTTTGGTTGCTTTAAGACCTACCTTCAGTCCTGTCCTTGGGTGTCTGGAGCCAGTGTAACGCAGCTGAGAACTGTGCACTGAGCCTCGACGCAGACTGGCAGACCATGGACACGCAGTCAGCTTTTCAACTGCAAGACACAGGCACCAAAGACGATATCCTTCACAGATAAATTAAGTACTGAGTGTACATAAACATACAAAAGCGCTCCACACTTAATGTAGAGGGGATTTTTCAAACCCTTGTCCCTCCAGGTTCCGCTGCCTAGCGGATTTTATCCTCCACGTCTTTTCAGCGGTTCTGGATGTAGAGACTCTTGAACAGAATACAGGACAGGAGAAGATTCCATTTAAAGCAGACTAGTTTTCTTGTTGCTCAAATGGACATACTGGATTTACACCAGACAATAGTGATATACGCATTTTTTGGAAAGCTATGTTTATTCTATTAATTTTAGCTATTATTTTGTATTAATTCCCACAGAATGTATAGAGAAAATCTATAGGGACATGTCTCTTGGTTTTAGCTAATGTTTGTCATCTTTTTAGTTATATTCCTTCAAGAAGGCTACGACATATTATTCATTTACAAAATTTAAAACGTTTAAAACAAATGCATACAAATCCCAAACCTTTAGCAGCAAGTTTGTAAAATTTCACACATGTTGCTCTTGACTGACCAGATAAGTTGCAGGGATCCCAAGGCCATTAACACCGACATAAAACCATATAATAGGATGTCTTTAATTATCTCTTCTTTATTTATACATGTATTTAGTTGTTTATTTATTTATTTTTGTGAAATTAAATTTGTTGCCCAGTTTCCATTTAATAATTACACGTAATTGCTTACCTTTAATTTAAAAACTAAAGGCAGACAATCTACCAGGCCTTTTTTTAAAATAAAGTTCTCACGCGACATTCCAGCTGAAAAGCAGGATGGTAATTTCAGGTGTGAAGGATTACCTGCTAATACTCCTTGATTTAAGAATACATTTATGGGTAATAAAGCCATTTGCCAAAAATATTACAAAATCAAAGTCATAAATGTATTTTTAGACAATAGTTTTTGACTATTAAACATGTCTTATTAAATATATTAAACATGCCTTTTTAGACGTGTTTCGTGGCTAAATGGAATGCTTCATAAATATATATCTTAAACAACATGTGTCATAAATTTGACATTCAGTTGCCAGTTTTTTTGGTACACCTTCAGCAGCCTTCAGTGAGATGTGAAAATAAACTAATAAAATAATGATATGTGAAAAATATAGTTTTAAATAAACTGTATTTGTTGTTTTGTATTGTTTTGTAAAATATACTGGCATCGTCTTTTGTGTACATGACAAACTGCTGGATTATTGTTGTCTGAGACTCTTTATGCTGCGGGTGTCTCTTTCTTTCAGTTTCTCTGAGAATTTCTCTGTGTGAGAGTATCTCAACATTAGTGTGTGTGTGTGTGTGTGTGTGCATGTGTGTGCGTAAGGAATATCCTCTTGGCCTTGGAAGAAATCGGCATGCGACACACTGACAGAAAACAGATTGTGGCATACAGGTTCCTCTCAACTAATGAATTCCTGATCTCTCTCTCTCTCTCTCTCTCTCTCTCTCACACACACACACACACACACACTCAGACGCACACGCACGCGCACGCACGCACGCACGTCTTTTTAGCTACAAAAGCTACAAACACGCAGACATTTAAAATTAGAAGCTGCAATTCACAGAGCAAAAAATAAATAAATAAATAAAAATACTACTACTATATCCTTTTATTTTACTAGGATTATAATTAATTAAAGCTACTGAGCACACAAACAAAACCATTCTGTGTCTTTGTTTACTTTACTGCGAATACCACGTATTCATTAAATAATGCTTGCAATGATGAGATTAAAAAATGTCTTTGCTTCTGGTTTCATGTAAGGAGAGGAGGGCATCAGACGCAGTGCTCACTGCGTCAGTGTGTGGTTTCACCAGCTGACCTGCAGGGGGCAGAATAACCCTCTGAAGGTCATCATATAATATTAGAGACGTGAGAGCAAGAAGCCTGTAAAATAAAAATAGAAGATTTAAGACCTGCATATTGGAAAATGCAGTATAAACACACCTTTAATTGTTTTAATATTAGTCAAGCAGTGAAACTACTAATATCCTACTAATAATATAGTTGGTCACAGAAAAGGTCATGCATGGTTTCAGTACCAAACTCTCCAAATCAATGTGATAAGCATATTTAACTGATCACAATCTTTCACTGAAGGTTATTTCACTGGGAAAAGTTGTGACTGAATGGGAATCTAAATTCCTCTGTGTGAACAGAAGCCAGATTTGGTTGTGACCTTTCCACGGAGTCTTATTAAAAGCAAACCAAAAAAACAGAACTACATACAATAAGCACAAGCATGTAATTTTAATTAAAAGTGCACACTGCTCCACAGGTTTACAACTGAGCATGGACGGAGTGATGGGGCATCTCAAGAATTTTTTTCCTTTGCCTTTCAGATGAGATCATTGTTATTCTGGACAAAACTAAGACTTTAAGAGCATCCATCAGCTTCTGGGAGTCCTCTTTTTCTGCAGCCATAACCACAGCAGCTGAAGGCCAGCATAGAATTTCCCCTATGGTAGCCTCTTACTGTGATGGGCTCAACCACAAAAGTTTATCACTAAAATGAAAACTGATCTCTTAGATCCAAACAGTTTAGTGAAATCTGTTAATAAAATGACCTCTACAATTGTCCTATTTATAATAATAAATTTTCCTTCTAACTGCAGATAGCAATTGGAGTTAGAAAACAGGTTTAGATGAGTGCAAGCAATCCATTATTCAGGGTAATCTAAAAACATTAAGCATTCTTTAGCCATCCAGGAACACTGTAGTGTACCTGAGAAATAACTGAATGCTGCCTCAAGCACCCAATTACCTGAAATTGAATCTGCTTTTACCCTTCTATTTTCTAGTATTTGTCACCAGCAGACAAACAGCCTTGGTGTCATTAATACCTCAAATAAACCTTAGGCCTCACATGGAATATATCATCAACTCTGTTTTCTATCATCTTAAAAATAAAGGTAAGTTGGGACCGTTTTGTCCCTGTGCATCAGAGAGAAAACACATTTATATTCAGTAGATTAGACTACTGTATTGCTCTCCTGTGTTATAGACCCAAGTCAGTTATCATACACTCAGAACTCTACTGCTTAAATGTTGACCGGGGTCAGAAGGAAATAGCACAATGAAGCCAGAAAACATTCTATTTTAATTTTTAAAATTCTTTTGTTTTTGAAGCACTTTGTGGTCATGTACCATGCTCCCTATGATGTTACATGATTGGGTCATTCCATCTGAAATCAGCCAATTTTTATAATATCATTTTGCGTAAAAATCTATGGTCCAGTGTTCGAATATATCTAATGACTGTTGTTAAATTAGCTTCATATATCAATAGATTTAAAAAAAAACAAACAAAAAAACCCAACCCACTTTCTAACCACTTTTTTGCACACTGAAATCTGCAGCAGTGTCGGAACATGAATATTTCAAAAACTGTAAGATAAAAACCTAAAAATTTCACTGGACTTTCTCACCATCAACATGATTCAGAATTTTAAATTTTTAAATAAAAAAAACCCCCAACTGCTGACAATTTCTGAATGATGTGGAGTTATATTTTCATTAAGGTGCAAAATAAAGCATGTAGAATAAACAAGAAGGAATTCTTAGCCTCAGAAAAGAAGAAAATGGTATTTTCGTTCACAAATAGTAAAATATCAGAAGCTAGTCTAATCTGATACTAATAATATTACTCAAATTATACTTTAGAAAATAATTATAATAAATACATTATGAATACAATATTATAATAAAACAATTATAATGGTTATATTATTATAGTTTTCATTTTTGAGACAAATCATCACATTTTTAGAACATTTTCTCTTAAACCTTCTCCAATTTGCATTAAAATGTCATAGTTACAAGTTTTGACATATATAATGATAATTGTGAAATTTTAGCTTCATATGTATAATACTAATATGAATATGAAAATAGATACCCAGATTTTTATTTTAGCATTGTTGTGAAATGGACCTGTATACTATTCATAAACTGGCACCAGTTTTTTTTTCTTTTTTTGCAATGTGATTTTTTTTCTTTTATTAGTGTGTGCTCAAATATGTGACTTTATGAGACTGCTTGATTTTTTCAGTAACACAGTCATTTTTGATATACTGCTCCAAGTTACATATATCCTGTTTTATTTTGATGTTAAGAAAGGACAGTAGAAATTCCAGGCCTTTCTCTTCAGTAGTTTGAGATATCCATGTTCAAACATTGCCTCCAATTTCAATGTGCAAGGACAATGGCATGAAAGTGGTCGACTGAAAAAAAAACTGCACATATTTAACAAAATTATTTTCTGAGTTTTCTTCATTTTTGTCAGTAAGAATTTCATCTTAAAAAGCATCTACACGCTTTATTTTACAGCACTGTGTATACCATTCATAGATTACCACTATTTTCCATCCCCAAAATGCTAAGACAAAAACCAAGCAAGCTAAAGGTAATGCCGCTTCTTGTCCAGACCAGATATATAAAGCCTAGAATTACTGATCAAAAAGGGGTTTTATGTCAGGGTCTCTGACTTGAAAATATTTCACAATGTCTGTGTAAATGAAACAGCTTACAAGAAAACTAGCTAATAGGCAGAGATGTGAAAGTACAAAGATTATGTGTCTGTTTGAAGTTTCCTTACACACCGACTCTATATACAAGCAAAAACACATGACTGAGGCCACCACAGTGGTTTTACAACCTGAGACATATATAGGCACTCGTGCGCGCACACACACACACATGCACACAAATGCGCACATACCAACACACAATGTATAAGAGGCAGGTTAATAGCTGGCTTAATGGGCTACTTACCTGAGTTGGACATACAATAAATCTTGTACTATGAAAGGTCTCTCATTTTCAGCTGGAGACACTAAACACAGCATCACTTCAGGCTGATGTCAGATAATCACAGAAGGTTACTTCCCATGTTAATACTTACCCTCTTAGGTACTGAGCTTACATCTCTGTCCAGAAGTATTTCTTTTAACCATTAAATAAGTACATTACTGATTGATCAGCCTGAATTCTGAATCAACCTGGCAACCATTTATATATAATACAAATCAGAAAATGAGAAAGAAAAAAAGAGAGAAAGAAACAGAAATTAATCTTGAATAATGTGGGTTTGTGAAAAAGACTCACTTAGACAGACTTGGTGCATCCAGAGACATTATGAGAGACAGAAACCTCAGAGTATCTTCAACAGGAATCTATAAGAATTTAATTTTTCATGCAGATGTTGGCTGATGACAAATGTCTAACCTCCTTTTGGGGTAAGATACACGCCATACCCCTTTATTTATTTTAAAACTTTGATAAATGCTATAAAAAATTTATTTTCTTACTATTATTATAATTATTGCTGAAGACTACTTCAGAGCGGTAGTCTTAACAGATACTGACTTTCAAGCCCATTAGAACTATGCAAAATGTTTTTGCCTTGCATATATAAATGGGAATCCATTTATGTATGCACATGTTTCAATAAATTACTGCAAATGTTTCCCACTTATATAACAAAATACAAAGAAATGAAGGATGGGTCAAGACTTTTGTGCAGCGCGTTATATTTCTTTGTAGGAGTCAACTGTCCAGCCGTGTTCGTGGTTTAACTCTCTCCAACTGTCATAAACTAGACTCTGTCCCAGCTTGTCTTTAAGTGTATTGTATTGTGTTTTTAAATATTTGAGATAGTAGTTCAGAGCGTGCCCCACTGTACTTCCTGAAACAGTAACCCATCCAACGGCATCACACTCGCCTCACCTTATGTCATACTTGACCAACCAACTCTCCCACAGTTTGTGCATTTTTGTTTACAGATGTGTTTTGGCCAGGAGTCCTTGTCTTCAAATTACTGAACACAAATCAATAAATCGCTGAGTCTGTGTATGTCCTCAGCTGAAATATATTGATATATTATTAGACAGAGCATCCACACAAAGAAGTAGATAGTTCTGACAACAAAGTTATTTTCAGCTTGAGCAATTAAGCGCCTCGGTTATTAGAGATCTTCCGCTTCCACTTGTGCTACAATCAGCTGATTTCAGTGTGTGCTGGAGGAGGAAAATAGTGGCACAGTCTACAACATGGAAATGGACATTACTTATTACTGCACAATATATATTATATTATTGCACAAACAGATGAGAGCACAATGGTGCAAACTGCATCCAGGACAGACACAACTGCATTATGTTGCTAACACAGTATAATCTTTTTAATCACCTGTAAAGACAGCAGCATAATGCAGGGTTTCTAGCCAACAAACCAGACTGATGTTAAAGCGAATGTTGACCCCAGCCCCAGTCCAACATCACACATCCTGGCAAAAGTGGTTAGTAAGATGACACTCATCTATTACAATGATAAATCACTGAAGTTTGTTTAGTTGCTAATGATAGCTGTGTTTCCATGAGAAGCACAGGTCGTAACTGATCTCAGAGCAGTGAAAGCTGAGCCAGTGGCAGCTTGCCTCGCATGCTGGTCCCCCATCGGTTTACTGTGAAAGACCAGACATTTATCCTCACTGCCCATTGCAAATCACCCGGAAACAACTGGTGATTTGCAATGCACAATGCGCTCCACTGAAGCTGGCCTCACTTAGTTTCTCACTGGATTGCATATTCATGACTACGTAAGTTTTCACTGTAATTTTTTAATACATTTAATGAATTTATCTATACATTTATTTATTTATAAATATATTTTAAAATTGGAAAATTTTGTCTTTCGTAATTAGAACATCGGAAAACACACAAACTGTGTGTGTGTGTGTGCGTGTGTGTGTGTGTGCGTGTGTGTGTGTGTGTGCGGTTTGTTGCAGTGTGTTGCTAGCTAAAGGTCCAGCTGCTGTATTTCCCAGCAAGTGAAAAGAAAGATAGCTAAGTTCACTTAGAGATGGAGAAAGATAAAGATAAATTTTCTACTTAAATTCACCAATGGATGCCTTTTTTTTATGTTGTTCTGGGTTCTTTTGTGACCTCCTGAACGAGTCGTCAGTGCGCTCTTGGAGTAATTTTGGTAGGCTGGTCACTCCTGGAGCTGCTCCAAGTTTTCTCCATTTGTGTATAATGGGTCTCACTGTGGTTCACTGTAGTCCCAAAGCCTTACTTTGTGACCCTTTCCAGACTGATAGATGTCAGTGACCTTTTTTCTCAGGTGTTTCTTTAGATTGTGGCACGATGTGTTGCTTTTTGAGATCTTTTAGCCTGCTTCACTTTGTCACATTGTCTCTTGATTTAACAAGAGGGGCAATTCCCTTTTAACAAAGGACCAGGTAGGTTTGGATAACTTTTCTCCTTTACTCAAGGAAATCATCATTTAAAGACTACATTTTGTATTTACTCGGGTTCTTTTGATGATCTCAAACATGTAAGTGTGACAAATATGAAAACGCTGGGAAATCAGGAAGGGGGTAAACACTTTTCACACCACTGTTATGTTTTTTTATATTGTGAAACATGCTGCAAAACAAACTGAGGTAGACTAACTGTGTTATTTAAAGGTTGCATGAAAATCCTCTGCAGGTTAGTGCAGGATAAACAGGTTATTTTGCTGTACTGTGATGGATTTAAAGTGAAGAACAGTGTGTTGGACTGGTGCACAGAGGCTGTGTTGCTCATGGTCAGAGTTAGGTACATTAATTTGAAGAGATTAATTTGAAGTTAGGCTGATGATGCTAAGATTCATTCACCGAATTCCACCTTCATACCAACCGTATACTGTCCAATATAAAGACACCATAAACAGTATAGTGTCAGTGTAGAGGATGGAAATCAGCCAGGACAACTCATGAAACATCTGCTGACATCTTGTTGAATTCAGTTGTGTAAATTCACAAAAAGCAGTAAACAGAGCAGCAGTAGCACAAGCCAGCTGATCACAGTCTGTATACTAAAAGAAAAAAAAATCTACTGGAGCGCTCAACAGAAATTAATGCGAGCTGTGATTCTTTTCCCCACACTGAGCCCAGTATTTGTTCCAGTCCTAAATTCAGCGGCTGTTCCAAAATCCTGACTCTCCTTGTTTTCAAACACTAAAGACCTCAGCTGACTAGCAGTCCTTCCTTAACTTCAGCGGCACTGTCACAGCCCTTTTGGAACTCCTGCTGCCTGACACTCTTTGCTTACTAGCTGAGAGGAAACAGATTACTCACAGAGCTAGGTGAGGCTCTAACCTCTTGCCCAGGAACCGTCATAGTGAGCCCTGTCAACCAGTGCTGGGCCTCTTTCCCTGGCTAGTGTCCCACAGTAGTAATGCAGATCACTGAGAACTACATCTCCAACTCCGGTGTCTCCCACATGTCTGCTTCATGTTCTGTCTCTCGTGCTTTCGCGCCCCATGCTTCACCAGTCCTGTCCAGGCCTCCTTAATTAGCGCACCTTGAGCTCCACACCACAACTGTTGACTGGCCCTTGGCAGCTTGTCCCTCAGCATTGGATTGGCTACTCGACTGTATGAACTAACCAATCTTAATCCAGGGCAGGATACAGTCAGCAGAATGTATATAAATGTATAACGCACACAGATCTAAAATACTAAAAAAGCTTACGCAAAAATAAATCTAAAGCAAAATAAAAGATGGAAATCACAGCAAACCATACATTCTGACTTGTGACAAGTGCATGCTTGTGACAACTCCATACTGCCACAGGTATGTCATCTGGATTAACTCTCTTTCCACTCTTCATTCTCTTCATAGCTGCTCTCACTTCATCCTTGCTAACCCTCTAGAGTTTCTGATTTGCTAAATATTCCTCCATCATTCCTTTTGTCGCTCATATTCTACATTCATCATCTCCTTAAAGTATTTCTTCCGTCTTCTCAACAAACACTCTTCACTTGTTAGCACATTTCCATTACCATTTAATCACCCTACCATGCTGCACATCTTTTCCAGCTCAAGCTTTCTGCCTAATGAATTGGTATAAGCCCTTTTCTCCTTCCTTAGTGTTCAGCCTCACATGCAACTCACTAGAAACCGTGCTGTACTCCTAGCCTCCCAGTATTCCTATCTACTTTTTCATCTCCCTGACTATCCCACTTTTTCTTTGCTTTCTTTGCTCTTTCCCATACTTTCTCATTCCACCACCAAGTTTTCCTGTCCTCTGTCCAGGCAAACTTGGACAGAGGACAGTTTTGTCAAAGCACCACAGATATCTGGTAACTCCACCCTTTCATGGAACGATGCGGCTTTATGGAGCCATTGCCGGTTCCTGAAACAAATGACACTGGGCCTGAAATGTAACTCCAGGATCCAATAGAGTGGCAAAGTGATGACAGCAACAAAAGCTAAAGAAAAAGGAAGGAATTTATAAGAAGCCTCAGCTAAGGTTGAGGCTAACCTGCCACTTTTCATATCCTCCCTGGTGAATTTGATGTGTTGGTTCACCGAGTTAATGTGATCAGTGAATTGTGGTACGTCCTGAGATTTGATTTTTACCCAGGTGTCATCCACATACCTGAACCAGTGACTTGGTGGTGTTCCAGGGTAGGATAACAAGGCCCTCTTTTCCACTTCTTCCATGTACAAGTTGGCCACAATGGGTGAAACTGGGGAACCCATGGCACACCCATGTTTCTGCCTGTAGTACTGACCCTTGTATGTGAAATAGGTGGAATTAAGACACAGTTCCAAAAAGCAAACACACTTGGTCGGTGCTGAGGGTGGTCCTGCTGCTGAGGTTGGGGTCATCCTGTAATCTCTTACGAACTACCTCCAATGCTTCAGTGACTGGGATGCAAGTGAAGAGAGATGTAACGTCATACAAGACCATCGTTTCATCTGCCTCCATAATGACATCTCTCACCTTTTCAACAAAATCCAAGGTGTTCTGGATGTGGTGTTCAGAGCTGCCTACCACAGGGTTGAGGATCGAAGCCAGAAACTTGGAGATGTTATAGGTGACCGAGTTGATCGTACAGATAATTGGTCTTAAAGGTACACCCTGTTTATGTATCTTTGGTAAACCATACAGACTTGGTGTAGATTCCCCTGGGTATAGCCTGTGGTATGAGGTCCGGTCAATAGCATTGTCTTGTTCTAACTGCTTCAGACAATCTATCGCCCTCTTCCTGTAACCACTTGCTGGGTCTCATTTCAAGGACTCATAAGTATTTTTCAATGATCAATGGTCTTTGATCAGTGGTGTTGATCTATGGTCATGACAATTTGCATATTAATGATCAAGGAACTGACCTCACAGCCCATTGTTCATTCAGTGAGCTAGTTTCAGTTATTGTGCAAATGTACTGTTTATAGGGTTGGAAACCTGCAGTCAGCTGAGACTGAAGAAGTCACCTGGATGACGAAATGTTTCTCCCACTGAAAACGCTATGTCCAGATGAACAGAATCAACTTTTTGGGATTTACTTACTTGGATAATTAAGCATGTATCAAGACATAATTTCAAGGACAGTTTTTCCAAAAAAAGAAAAGAAAAGAAGAATAAAAAAACTGATCATGATTTGAAAATAATGCAATACCAGCACAGGACTAGGAATTTTGCAACAAATAATTACTGTTAGACATCAGATAGACCATAAATTGAGTGAGAAAATAGAGAAACAAACTAAACAAACTCACTATGAATCAGGCTCTAAAGAGGCCAAATGTTTCGCTAGAGATCTAAAGGTACAACAAGCCTGTAGTACTATAAACAAAATCAGAAACCCTTAACAAAGCACATCTTGTCTGAGCCAGAAAAAATTGAAAGAGCTTTTAAAATCTATTATGAAAAATTTGTATTTTCAACCACCAGAAAAAGAAGAAACTTGAAATAACGGAATTTCTCAGTTTATTGGACCTGACAACTACAGAAGTGTGTGTGGAAAATTACTATTGGAAATTACTAAAAAGGAACTAAATTTTGCAATTAGTAGGTAAAAATCAGGCAAAACCCCAGGTACCAATGGATTTCCGAATTAATGGTATAAAATCTTTAAAGAGGAATTGTCCCCATTACTTTCAAATCCATTTAATGACATCCTGATAAAAGGTAAGGTGCCCCCATCATAGAAGGAGGCTGTAATTACACTTATACCAAAGGAGGGAAAAACAAAGAATATTATGAATCCCATCCATCTTCTGCTTATTTGGGGCTGGGTCGTGGGGGCAGCAGCCTAAGCAGAGAAGCCCAGACCTCCCTCTCCCCAGCCACCTCCACCAGCTTGTCCGGGGGAACACCAAGGCGTTCCCAGGCCAGCCGAGAGATATAATCTCTCCAGCGTGTCCTGGGTCTGCCCCGGGGCCTCCTCCCGGTGGGACATGCCTGAAACACCTCACCCAGGAGGCATCCTTGTCAGATGCCCGAACCACCTCAACTGGCTCCTTTCGATATGGAGGAACAGCGGC
>VVHJ01023855.1:2855-14408 GCA_015107715.1 Tylochromis polylepis
ACTTAGAATATATATATATATATATATGCGTGTGTGGATTTGCTTCATAAATAGGTGATGCAGCAGCTTTGCATAGTAGTGCCGGTGTACTTGTGGTTATGACACTGAATCACATCTTTATGTGGTTGCCTCTAGCAAAGTGAAATACGTGACATTGAGGAAAGAGTAGATCAATCAAATTCTTTTCAAACTGTAAACCTGATAAAGTGAGCAGAAATCCACTTTATATGTGGGTTTTTTTTCATGTGTGTATTTATTTATGTGAGCAAACTTCTCACCATAGCAGTAATTAATCACTTGTGATCAAGGCTAATATGGTAATATCGTTTTGCTTTAAACAGAATAATTGAGATTAAATATTGTAATCAGCAGCTGCAGTTATAATCAGGATTAATTAATTAAACAATCATCAAGATTATTGTGCCTCTGAGAACTGAGAGCATAGTGTCACTACTTTTATTGTAATCCACTGGGTGATCATTTTGGCCTAGGCAGTCCCATATTCTGGGTTTTCGTTCATGCTCGCTTGTTGTGGACTTGTATATACTGTAAGTGCAAATATAATTGTTATGCTGTTGTGACTTTGGTTATAATGTTAAAATGTACCATAAAAACTACATTTGCTTGTTTCTTAAGCCTTTGAAACGATTGTTAGAATGTGACCTTCTGTTCAAAGAACCTCATGTTTTATATTCTGCGTGTGATAAACTGGAGAGAAACTATTTCAGTGTTTTACGCATTATGTGGGGAAAGCACGCCTCTGACAGTTGCCCTTTCTGAGTCACTGTCATTCTCTAAGTTCAAAAATACGAGAAAAAATAGTGAAATGGAGAGTCCATATCTGACAGACGCCTTGACTGACAGCCTCAAATGAAACCCAATATGAGGGATAGAGGAATGAATTGCAGATATGGTGACTGTACTGGACTGTTGTATGAGGTCTCAGACAGGAAGCAGAGCAGAGGATAAAGACAAGAAAAAACTGTAGTACTGCAAAGTTTAAGAAAGGTAAACTTGTGTAAGAGGAAAAGGTGGGAAGATAATGAAGAGTGTGGAAAAGTGATAGATATTAAAATGAGGCAAGTCATTTTGTTCCGTGGTGTTGGCATAATTGCTGCAGCTCAGCTAATCTGTGGAAATTGTGAGTGGAACCATTGGGAAGGGGCTGCTGTTAATTATCAGGTGTAAAAGCATCTGAACAGGCTGTATACCTGCTCTTGAGTGACAAATAAGTGATGGCTGAAATTTTGGTACTAGTTATTTGTATATTTGTTTATTTTGAATTAATAGATTTCTAGAAGTCGGGATTGAGTTTAACTGATTTTTAAAATTATTATCTGTGTACAGTGCACATGTATACGAAACACAGCGCTCTCCAAGTGACAGCTTTCAGCACAATGCTCGCAGATTAAAGGTTTTCGGCCTTTTGACTTTCAGTTTTAGCAACTACACCACATTCCCTGTGATTATAGCCATTGCATGTTTCCCACTTTTCCAATTTCTACACCAGCCTCTCTCCTGGTCCAACTACGTGTGGTCATTAAATCAACCAAGGCAGTCGGGCAGAACTGAAGAAAACAGGCTGGAGAAGAGGAGAGGGAAGAGGAGACAGTTTTGCTCAGCCAGTTGTTTTACAGGTGCTGCCATCCTTATGGATGTGAACACAGGCTTTTCTTTGTAATGGTGTGCAAAAGGCACATATTTGATCAGATCAGTGGCAGTGTCCTCTTAGGAAAGGAGATGGCTAAAAGAGTTGGTTGTAAACCCAACAATCCACAATAATCCTGTTCTGGTCTATTGCTACTAATCCCTGTATTGATTCTTTATTGTGTAAGTGTGAAACCATTATGAAGGAATTTAGAAATTGAAATTTCCCTAAGGACAAAACTGAAGCTTTTTATTCATTGTAGTGAAAACACTGGGGATTCATATCTAAGCCAGTAGTGTTTACCATATTGAAATGTGTTCTCCCTGGAAATAAACCATGCCATGTAAAACAAACAAAACAGCAATTTAATGGCAGCTCTGTGACAAATCCTTGTTGTTGGTATTTATGCCTGGAATACTGCCCTGAAGTCAGAGTGGAACAGAATGGAAGATGATGGAGGGGGAGGAGAGACAGGGAGGGCGAAGAAAGCTGGGAGGCAGGACTTGTTGAGGAGAGAGGTGAATGGTTGGGATGCAAAGGTCATCTGTGTCGGAGAGGAGCCGCTAAATGTTGTGTTTTGATCTTTCAAACAGAATAGACAGTCAAGTGCAGGCAGAGTAGCATGACTGTATCCTAACAAAGACAGAGACAAAAGGAGATGAATGAGTCTCTACAGGCTATTGGCTGCCCTGTGACACAGCTGTCTGTGTTTATGTTGTCTGATATACACGCAGGCCTCTGCTGGGACAGCATTACCAAGCTCATCGCGGCGCATGAAGGCCAAGTGGAAAAAGAGCCTGGTGAAGAAACAGGCGTTTTATGACTGACATGAAAATTTGGGAAGGAAACAATCAGTTCAGATTATGGAGGAGTTAAATTTGTTTAGCGTCACAGAATCTGAGCGTGAAAGAAAGAAAAATCACAGGTTGGCGCTGAATAGAGGGAAATATAGTGTATATTGAAATAGATGGTGCATTATTTCTCTGATTATAGTATAAAATAAAGGGAAGGATTTTATAAAAGCTGTTTTAGGGTATCTACTATATGGCTGACAGGAGTGGAGATAAAAACATTGTGACTGAGTAAAATGAAAGTGGAGTTGAGAACAACAAGGACATGACAGTATATTGATCTTGGCTTTTTAGCAGTAGATGGATGAGAGGGAAAAGTCACCTAATATATCATTATGTTCACAGCACATACTTATACCACATAAAAGCCTAAAATAAGAGCATTAAGATTGCGTTGTTGCTGTGCACTTAGGAAAAAGGAGATGGCAGGAGGAGATACAGCTGTCTGACTCTGCCGTGGTGTTTTAAATGAAGATCTTATGAGACAACGAGCTGTAATGTCTATCCTTTTTTTCCCCCACAAAATTCCATTATGATACTTTTTTTTTGTGCATCATTTTGTGTTTGTTTTTCATTGCGTCGAATATGGCTCCAGTCAACTGTTCCCACTTTTTCTAGCAAATTAATATTAAAGACATTCCTTCAGAAGCATTCTTGGCTTTCATAGCATACATATATCATCATCATTTATCATCTGCGCTTAAGCACTTAATCACCTAAACACTTAAAAGATTTGTACAGTATATCCACAAATGTGCTCATTTACCATACTGTAATAACACATGCCTACACTGTCACAGGTGTTGATTTTTGTCCCTCTCCTCTTTAGCCCACAGCCTCCATGATTTCCCCAAAGTATTCGAATTTTGATTGGTTCGAACATCAGATTTTCCTGAGCTTCATCCCAGTCTATCTTAGCTGAGCTCAAGCACAGAGAAGGCAGCAGCTTGTGTGGATCTTGTTTATATGTATTTCTCTTCTTTGCATAGTAGAATTTTAACTCCCAGTGCAGTTGTAGTTGGAGTGATGCACTGTCTTTGCTGACAGTTCACTGGATTTTTAAAATTATCCCTGAGCCCATGTACTGATTTTCACTACAGAGCTTTGCCTCTGAGGTGCTTCTATTGGATTTTGGCCTTAATGCTGTTATTTCATGTTTGTTAACCCCTTAATGCCTAGTGTATCATATTTGATGCGTGCTGTTTTTTGTGAGTTTTGGAGACTTCTACATCATCAGTGTGATTTTTTTCCCCGAAAAACTTGAAAACCAACACATTTTTGAACAACAACAAAAAAAATACCAGCAAACACGAAACAAATTAAAAGTCAAATATGGAAATTAACATTTAATTAATTTTTTAAACAAATTTGTGAGATAGTTCAATGAACTCTCCACTTTCAAAGAAATTTGGATTTCTGGCAATTATTTCATGGTTAGGCATTTCATTCTTTAGAGGTTTCCCAATTTTGGGAATACATAAAGTCATTTGTTTTTTCTTACCTTCCCTCTGGGATGGTAATTTTTTTCTTATATTGAATCATCTTGTTAATTAACTGAGTTGTGAAATATTTCACCAGATGTCTCTTTTAAGCACTACACTATTTTTGCACTCTTTCCTTGCCCCTCCTCCAACATCCTTGAAACCCTGTTGTTACTGCTCTCCCATGTTACACTGAGCATACTGAGGACAGACACTTGGGTCACGCCAGTAACGCCATAATTGTTTTATTAGTAACTGTAGTGCAATCACTGAATTTAGGAACACCTTATTATACATTTTAATGTGTTACACCCAGTGCTGATAGTAACTTGCTTTTCTCACGTTGTGCCGTTGGTCAACACGGGACAGGGTGTATCAATTGCACCTTTTCAAGCGTTTTGTTACAGGCTGCTGTAATGATGCGCCTTTCAATGCTCCTGTGCTGTTCTGGATAATTACCATCTCCTCAGGTTCTGTGTAAGTTGCTCCCTCTCCCCTACCGTGTTTTGCAAGGCGCTACTGTCAGCCCATACAGGATCAAAGCCAATGCAGGCATCTCCATTGGAAGAACAGTGTTGTCTTGGCATGTGATCTACAGTCCCCCATATCTTCTAGTGGGGAGTTAGTGATCTTTTATTGAAGGGAGGTTTCACTCCAGCTGCTTTCTGAACAAGCCAATCAGCAGGGACCTGCTTTGGCTCATCTCAGAACTGGAAGCTGCTTATGTTATGTTTTCTCCAGTTCCTTAAGGCTTGTGTAATGCGGTTATTTGGAGTTTGCTGTGCACATATATGAATGGCAACGCAGATGGTTATTAGAAGACTGGGCTTAGGTCATTGGTGTGGATATACAGTGTTTAACTAATTTATTAGACCAACTATCATAAAAACAATAAAACAGAAATATTTTAAAAATCAGTCAAAAACCTGTTTAAAACTAAAAAGTTATCTTTTTATTCAGTAGGCAAATAATAAACAGAATTCATATTTTATACCCAGATTACCCAGACTTCTCTGAGAAGTCTGAAATGAATCAAGCATAACATTCAACCACTAAAGCTAGTTTGTTCTGTTCTGGACTGCAAGTACACAACTGTAATTTAGCATCACAAAATAATAACGACTTTTAATTTTTTTTTTTTTGTAAAACAGTAAATTTGAAAATTCATGGATAACAACAATTCTGAGCATTAAAACTATAATTTTAATTTAAATGCTTGCTCACACTGGTGGATTTAATCATTGCAGAAGCATAAAAAGTGATTTTGATAATTACCAGTACTTTTAATTTATGGCAGCTGTGGCATAAACTTTGCAATGGGCGGTGGTCTGATGAATTTGATAAGCACTGTACATCTCTTCCGATCTATCTTTTGCAGTACTGTGTCTGAGAAACTTTTAATAAAATGTGCTAGGTACTTTGAGTGCTGGACATGTGTTGTTTTCCAGGATATCGTATATCATTGACTATTGGCTTGATTTTCTCAAGACTTTGAAGTGGGTTTTTTTTAAGAAAGTATGAAATCACCAGAGTGATATCATACACATTGAACAGTTCACTCATAATCAGGGATCTGTGCCAGTTTGATTACAATTTCTACTCAGAAAACACTGCATGCTCTGCAATCCAAATGGCATGCTGTTTACACTGCACTCTTGTCATGTAAGTGAGGTTTGCTGAGTAAGGGTTTCAGAAAGTCATGTCATATTGGAGATGAAGAGATCAGGAGGGTGGGAAGGAAGACATTACTCAGCTCATCAGAGCGGTGCTGCCCCTCCCTCCTCCCTGACAAAGCCAAATGTCTGCTAATCTGTCTGTGATCACTGTGCTAATGAGTGATGGCTTTTTTATGAGCACCAAGGGCAGGCAGAAATCACTCATTGATTTGCTGTAATAACCCAGATTTGGCTGCCTGCTGAGGTCCAACACTCTCCTCTGAAAAGGGTGCCTTTGAGATTAAAGCAAGTCAGACACAATTGCCATGTAATCAATAATATCGAGTGGTGTAAGCCAGGAGATACCATGTGGGAAGGCAGGCCTCTTTGGACAGAGTACACTGGGTCCAGATATTACTCTTAACTTTATGGTGCCTTAAAAGGTATATTACTGTCAGATAAATTATGGGGTTGTAAATCATTACATAGACCTGGACCACCACTATCTTAAACTTTGCCACCAGGACATGTATAAAAAGGTTTCCCTAAATATTAAATAGACAGTAAGTGGACTACTGGACTGCATAAGAGTGAGAAACTTGTGATCCAACATTTAAAGGTAAAGATAAGCTCTTCTAACCACAACAAACAAGTCTCAAGAACAGCCCAAGGTTCTCCTTTTGAAGTGTAGTTTCGATGAGATGTACTTACCCAAAAATAAAAAGAGCACGGCTCTTAAAAATATGTATTTTTTGTGTTGCTGATGTATATTTTAGTAGTAGATGTGATTTTTTGCCAAAGCTTAGCGCAAACATTTTCTGGCCTAGCCCACTTCAGAAAAGTGAGATGACTAAAAAGTGAAAAATATGGAGAAAAAAAGGTAGAAAAAACAGAAATGGGAGAAAGAAGATGAACAGTAGCTCTGACAGAAATTGGGGTGTAGGTGGTGAGAGATTGATAGATGGTGACAGTATTACCAGTGGAGTGGGACAGTGCTGGAGAAGGACCCAGCTTGGTTTGAGGACCGCCCCCTGCTGAGCTGTGTCCTCTGCAGTTTAATTGGCACATCTTGAGTTCAGTTTATCCAGTTTTTAAAAAACCTGGTTAATGATTTTTTTAAAACATTGTTTAAATCTGTGTCTTTGGGTATGAAATATTCCTAATTTTGTTTTGTTTGTGGACATGTATCACTTGAACACACTTAGAAATATTCTCCAGTTTAACTTTCATATATCGTTTATACAAAGTCTGCTATCAAAGAATTGGTTTTAAGTTTGGAGTGTGTAAGTCACGTGGCCATGGTTAGTGTTCCTGTGGAGCTATACAGAGTGATTGCAACCCTTCACCTTCCCACACTCCCCTACTGTGAAGTGATTGCAGTGATACATACTGTATGCATGTTGAACTGCACATGTTCACGCAATAGGGTGAGTTAAAAACTTAATGAATCTAATTGCCATTTCATTTTCAATAATATTTCAAACTGCACTAAAACATAAGAAAAGGGGTTAGGGAATATGTTGTATTTAAGACAAATTAGCTTGCGTGACATTTTGATATTGAACTCATACTCTTGATGAGTGTGTGATTAGATCTTCCAAAAACGGATGCGCTCTCAGAAACTTCGAATTAATTCATTAAAAATACGCAGTCAGTTTGTAATAAATATTCATTTATTTGTGCTTCTTTATGCTAAATTTATAATATAATGTTTTCAACACTCGTGACACAAGCATTGTACCAGAGAATCAAACCATGTAACCTACACAAGCATTTCAAAAGTCATCTGTCATTAAGGCTGGGCAATGTGACCTCAATCAACTGTGCCCTCATGGGTCACTAGATGTGAACTGTAAATATGCCCAACTATTAAAGCTGGGATGTTTTTACAGTAATGTGATTGCGCTCCAAGTGACAGTAACAGATTGTTACCTTCCATTGCTGAAATTATTTTTCAAGCAGTTTTCTCTTTCCTTGTTTTTGTTTGAGGTTGTCTTTATTAAAGCCAAATACGTGTCCAGAGAACGGACACGGCATTTTTAGTCAGAACAAACTGCTTGAGTTGTGCAGTCGGCTAGTGTTTGACTTTTCCTTCATGATGTTTCCATGTCACAGACTGGACAGGTTAGATTCAACACACACATTACGACAACACACATAATACACATAGTGTGACTACACACAGTAATATGTTTTAAAGGGGACAGTAGATAATGGGGAAGTATTAAAGGAATTTAAAAACAAAAAAAATCACCAAAATACCCAACATGGGGCTGAGGTTCTGAACATTGGTTTTGATTCAATTTTGATTCATTTCTCTTGTTGTTTTCATCTGACAACAAATAGGGAATATGTAAAATCATCCTATTTCTGATGTCTACAGTTCAACGAGGGAGATTGGCCATATATATTTGAAAGTAACTTTATTGCTTTGACCACATACATGTTGTCCATCATATGTAAACATGCGTAACATGTCTGTAATAGTCTATAATATTTTTAAGGTTTAGAAGCTGAAAGGCAAAATGTATGAAAACCACATTAATCTAAAAGAATCACACTGCAGATACTGTAGACGCTGAGGGGCTGGCAGAGGCGTGAACATCAGACAGAGAGTCAAATCTTCTAACAGTGGGGCCAATATTGTCACAACTATGTGAGATCATAAATGGCCATAATTCATTATAGAAAGAGAAAACGGATCTGGCTTTTGGCATCTGCTACATAAATTCTCTCACAGCTGGATGAATGACAAGAGCCCCGCAAGGTGCAGGAACAGCTGAGTGTACCTCAGCACATGCTGACAGCAGTATGTCAGTTACAGTAAATTAGCTTGTTGGTTCACTAACTGTCTTGTGGCTTATATCTTGGTATAAAAATATGAGTAATCAGTGGCTGTTACGGTCATCTTAATTTCTGAACAGGAATTTTGAAAAATAGCTGAAAGTTTAGAAATAATGCATTATAATTAGTGTTATTACTGTTGTGAGTGCAGCTAATCATTAAAACTTCATCATGCTTTGCAAACCATAACCAGTGCGTGGAACAGGAACTCTGGAGCCCTGCATCTGTTATCTGCTCTCCCTGGGGAGCACACTATCCAAAAGGTTCTAATAATTAGTTCCAATCTGCATATCAAGGCTCATCATTGGCATTACATGACATAACACGGGGACTCCACAACAGTCTTTACAGTGCAAAAAGCATGCAGGCTCGAAGACCGAAGAACGCGTGCAAGTCAGGGACATAACCAAGAGTATGCTTGTTGTTTTTGAGGATTATGCACCACAAGTTTGTCCCCCAGGGTCAGACTGTTATCACACAGTCATACCATGTCCTGAGGAGTCTGAGGTAGAACATTTTTCCTGGAACCAACCTGAACACTGCATCACACTGTTCCACTGTGTTTATGTGTAAATTTCTTTGGCTGGACCAACACAGTCATTGCTCACTACCAAGCCTACTCATCGGATTTAGCTCGCGGCAACTTTTGTCTCTTCACAGAAATGAAAATTAAGTAAAAGGGTCACAGCTTTGACAGGAAGCATTCCTAGCATAGACTGGAGCACTAGAAACAGTGTGCTCCTGCAAAAGATCACTGCATAAAGGTTGCCAAATTTAAATAATGCATGGTTTTTCACTTTTTACTGAATTTTTACAGTTAAGTTATTATGAATAACTTTCAGGTTTGTCATTTGCTCAAAGCAGTACTTAGCGGCTGCTTACTTTGCTTATGCCTCAGGCAGGCTGTGATAGGAGCCTGGAGTGATAGGCACAATCCAGGTTACACACATAGATAAAACAGGAGGCAGGTAGATGTGTGAGATTCCCTAGTCCTCCAGCTACAGTACTGTCCATCTGCAACTTTTGGGGGAATGCATATTTGTGAGAATGTTTAATAATGAATCCACGTGCATCCAGGTCACAGCAGAGATGCTGCTGCAGTAAGACTTTTTTTATTTTCCATGGCTGCTCCATCGCTTTCAGATCTAATGTGTCAGTCTCGACCAGTATCCGTCAGTCATATTCACCCGTTTGTCATCTCAGAAATGTCCGTTAGCATTTGGAGGAAGACTGAGTAAGGGTGTGGATTATATGTGTGTGTGTGTGTGTGTGTGTGTGTGTATGTTTGTGTGTATGCAGGTAATGGACTGAGAGATGTGTTTCGGACAGCAATGTAAATATCCACCCCATGGTTAATATTTAGAACAGGGTAAATAAAAATGATATAATGCACAACAGATATTTAGTACAAATTTAAAGGCATTAAATTATATCTTTCACAATAATAATTTTTTACAAAGATGTCTTCTTTTTTGTTTTCAGGCATTTGCCTTTCCTCTAAGAGAATTGATAGAATATGACTTGATCCTATTTAGAACTGCAGACATATAGAAAATACTTAAATGGGATTAAAAAAAAAGAAGAAAAATACACTGAATGACTTTGCTCACTTCTCTGTGTACAATTTTTTAAAAATCTTTTTGGAGTACACAGCTAGGAAATGGCTTTATTGGTAGTTTTAATTCAGACTGATCAGCCCTAAGCATCAAGAAGAACCGTTTCACCATTAAGTTGAGCTGTGTTGTATTTACCAAATTTGACTCATTTTGTCAAATACCAGCTTTGTCCTAAATCTCCATATACTAAACGGGAGGAGCCCTTGGCATCACATTTTATGGGACTGGTTAGTCTGTTTGTATAATTTATTTGATGCAAAGCTTACCATCTTAGTAGCAGGTAAACTGAAGAAAAGTCTGCATTAGGAAGGAGCTAGGGCGGTGTTAATATAAATCGCAAAACATTTAAATTTTTTAGTGCCTGACCAATATATGATTTTTAAGACAGATAACCAATATTTGGTGATTTAAATATGCGATATTCTGATATATTAACCGCTATTTTTTTTCTATCAGACACATGAAACATAAACTGATTTCCCTAATAATTGTTATGTGTGGTTATTTATTAGTCTTTACTTGAGGATAGAGTTTAAAAATAATTTTGTCAGGGGTCATGGTTTTTTTTTTCACACTGTCTGCTCAGATTAGTTGGTTGTTGCGCTCCTGCCATTCTACACCTGTGTTGGCAACAGGGAAGTTGCAGAGTGCCCTCTGGTGGACAAACTATCAAACATTAAGATGGTTGAAGGGTGTTTCTTCCATCGCCATCAAATTTTAATTTATCAGCCGTTAAAAATGCTGTTACTGATCTCATATTTCTACTTTTTGCATTCAGTTACTGTTTGGTTATGTTTATCCAGTTTGGTTGTCACAGATCATGGAAAACCCCTTTCACAGCATTAAAGGACTTCCATCCTACATGGGGTAGTTCAGGGACTTCTTGCAGTGAAGGAATCCGGTCTTTAAGTGATGACGTATGAACCCTGCTTCCCGGTCCAAACTACTCTGCGTTTATCAAGGCTGTTGTGTTTTTAACATGTTTTAATGCTTTGTATCTTGTTCTATTTAATCTGAACAAGCCCCTAAAAAAAGTCAGTGATCACTGTCGGCCTCTCTCGGTTTTTATTACCACTATTCCTTTAAAAGCTCAGTTTTTAAAACCTTAAGCTATAATTAGGGCGGCACGGTGGTTAGCACTGTTGCCTCACAGCATGAAGGTCCTGAGTTCAATTCCACCATCAGGCCAGGGTCTTTCTGTGCGCAGTTTGCGTGGGTTCTCCCTGGATACTCTGGCTTCCTTCCAAAGACATGCAGTTAGTGGGTTTAGGTTAAGTGAAAACTCTAAATTGCCTGTAGGTGTGAGTACAAATGGTTGTGTCAGAGTATGGTACATTATGTTTAGATGGGAGCTAGCTAACTTCTAACTCCGTTAAATTTCATAAATTCTGTTTTCATGGATGCCTGGATGTTAAACTTAATTGTTACACCTGGTAGAGCAGCCACAATGATCATTTT